>APFE031042425.1:0-16682 GCA_000404065.3 Pinus taeda
GGATCCCAAAACCGAGACTACCAGCTTGATTTTTCATTATGTTCCTTTCAATGTTACAATACATATTTATACATGCCGAAGCATCCAATACCATGGACCGAAAGCCATCGCGTCCAAAAAACATGTGCAAAAATCATCCACAAAACCATAGGTGGGTCCGCCCAACCTAACAAAGGCTCCAAAACCAAAATTTTCTGAGGCGCTGCCACAGACCCCATAAAGTGGTGTTATGGGTACCCCTCAAAACCCCTGTTAACTATGTGGAAAGAATATAACACAACCCAACAGTTCTAGCATCCCCTAATATTGCTTCGGGTGAGGCTGCAGCTTGTGGTACACATGTTGTTTTTGACAGGGCCATTAGTTATGGTTTTATTGGTTAGCGTAGTTAAAGCTAAACCTAGGTCAAGCCCCATCAAGCCAACAAATGGTTCCATTGCCAAGACTGAGATCTATCTGAGGAATGTGTGATGTTAAATAAGTGGTTTCCTAGTAATAAAGAAATTGAAAAGTGGATCGACAGGAACGAACACACATTTGCAGCTCAAGAGAACAAAAATTTGTGGTTATCCAAGGAATAGTGGTTTAATATATACCTATACTCATCCGAAACCGATGCCTTCTTTCTGTTTCTTCCCCTACAAACTGCATGAGTGGTTGTTTATATTAACAAACATTCAGGGTATGTGGAGGGTTTATAGTCCTATTGTGTGGACTCCAGAGCTGGTAAGGTGCTTGGAAGCTTCAATAAATAACACCACACATGTTGTTGATCACTGGATTTATTGTATCATAGGAGGATTCATCAATGAAATTATGATTGGTATGTCCACCAGCTATAGCAAAGCAGATCACAGGCTCTTCAAGGGACCATGAGATAATTATTTAAAGTCTCTAAAAACTTGGACTAAGATGTTATTATGTGAAAAATGGATTATTCCATTACCTTGATGTTCAGGACTACGTGAAGCAGAGAACCCTTCAGAAGGAATGGAGAATTTGGCTCTAAATATGGTCCACTATTGGGATCCTCTTTAAGCGATGATGAGAGGAGTATTTTGAATACACTGCAAAGTGAATTGTAGTTGGTAAGTCAGGGTATCCAACAGATACCTCATCTATCCAGTCCACCTCCACCACATAGACTTCCACCTTCACCTCAACCTCCACCTCTACCTCCCGCATTCGACATCAGAAATGCAATGAAGATGCTGATCTTCAAAGGGGTAGGGAGCGAAGACCCCGAAAAATTCTTGTTTGTTTCAAATGTTATGTGGATGGTGCAACAGATCACTGATGATAACCTAAACAAAGTGTGACTAGTCACATTACTGCAGGGTAGGGCGTTGACTTGGTATGTCAATTTCTTTCAAGGCAAACCTTATGCATCATTGATAGAGACTCAACAAGTGTTGAATAGTGAGTTTAAGAAGCCTAAGTCTCAGACATATTCTATCACAAAATTTTAAGGAGATACAATAAAGTAAAGAATCATCGTGCAATTTTTATTAGAGTCTAAAATACTTGATCCAACAGGCTAATATGAACATCATGGATAAACAACACAAACATTGGTACATTTATTCATTTTTGCCTCCCCTAAGATTACCATTATCACAATAGAAGATAGAAACACAAGCAAGAATTTTGGAGATCGCAATGAGGTTGGAAGATTCGTTAGTACAAGATACGAATGTTGGATTAACAGATGCACTCGTAGCTAGCAAGTCTGCACCTGGGGTTGTAGATACTAAAGAAAAGAAAGGAAGCCCATCCTAAAGTTCACGCAAAAGTTTGGTGCTTGAATTGAAAGGGCCATAATCATGATAAGGAGCATTGTTTGGTTTATCATAATTATCTTATTTCAGGGGTGGGGGGTTGTCCCCCTGAAGCTAGAAAACACCACTAGGACAAGCATAGGAGCTACGTTGTGGTGCGCTACTTTTCAGGTTACCAGAAAACATGTGACAAACAATTTCCATCTACTGCATAAATTTGTATAGACCCACCAACAGTTGTTTTGCAATTTGTACAAATCTCTTGGTCATGATGAGTGCACTTATTAAAGTTATAAATTAGTGATGGATAGAACCCCTACCTATCAGATGTAGGTGGAAAATCAGCCTTAGGATCAGAGCACAAGTGTAGCTTCCAAAGGATTTCAAGGTTGTGGAAAAGGAAGAGGAGGAGGGTTTGGAAGAGGTTGTGGACAAGTTATTTTTTATAATTGTGACGAAGCTAGACATTTTATGTGCGATAGTCATAACCCAGCATATCCATATTGTCAATATTTCAGAAATTTTGATCATGTATACAAGATTGTATGATACTTATAGAAAAAATGCTAGAAAATAAGACGCAGACCCAACAAACCACATGGAATATCCAGATGATGAGGGTGGAGCCTCAAGAAGAGGATCATAACATCAATATCATAACACGGAGTGGTATGGCCATAGGAAAATTTAAGGGAAAGTAGCCAAAAACCAAGGGATGGGTGTGCAAAGTTGTTGAAAAGGAAGTTGGGTTTGACCTCAAACAAGCTAAAGAAAATTTGATGGAACTAAAGAAGAAATATGAGGCTTCTACATCGGTGAGTTAGGAAAGCTAGTTGGAAATAGTGAAGTACAAGATGTGGATCCTTTGTTGTTAGCTGCTTTTCTGAAAACATGTATGAAGCTATTGAGAGATCAGAAGGCAATAGAAGGGCTCTAGGAACTTATCAACAATTGTGTGGGAAAAATTAAGATTCCTTCAGAACAACACACTTTGAGGAAATTGGGTAAGCATAAGAAGTAAAAAGGGTAGGAGATAAGCCTAACCATACAGATTGGTGATCCAGGTGGATCTTCAGATACAATCGCATGGAAAGTCTCAAAATAAAAAAGCTCAGAATGAAGTCAACCGAGCATCGCAGTGTAGATCTCTTTGTCTTAATTCCAACGACATGAACGGTACTTCAATCCAAGTCCGGATGACGATGTTATTGTGAAAAGAAGGTTACCTTGTTCCTTTGGAAAATGAGGATTTTCCCAAAAACATGGACTTTTAAGCTTTAAAAGGAAAATTCATAATCCACACATCCAAAAGGGAAGACTTAAGGAGCACAACGAAAGCCCCCGATCAATGATCTCTGATTAGATCAGATTGGCAATCAGAGGGTGATTGGATCAGCGGAATCAGTGTCAGCAATATCAGGGTAATCGGCATCGGCGATTGAAGGGCAATCAGATCAGTGGAATTGGTGTCGGTAATATAAGGGTAATCAGCATTGGCGATTGGGGGTGCAAATAGCCGACATTGATATTGGTGATCGACGGTTGGAAAAGTTCCCCAATATATAGGGCGTTGGACCTCAACGACTTACAATTACGATATCCGGCCTGGACCCGATAAGTATATATGCTCAATTTAATATTTTTTGAAATCTAGGTAAATAGTTTTTGGTTGGATTTTAGTGTCTTTTGGGGTTTTTAGTGTATTATCACTTCAACGATAGAAAAAATATTTTCAAGGCTTTGTTGCACCCACTGACCCTTCCATTCAAATGGCCTCTATTCTATGTTAAACAACCCTGATTTAAGAGGGATTTGTCCTAACAGAGGCACTATAAAATCCGATGATTGGAAAAATCAAGGGAGAGGATTTTCTAGCACATAGTTAGAGGCAATAGGTTGTAGGAGGGCCGACTGATCATTTCGTTTGAATTGGGCAAATTTTTATGGTTTCTGCCTCTCTCAACACCACGGATGTAGTGGTGTTGTCCATTTCTCCATCTGAGTTCTTATTTTCTCAGCCATCTTTTTGAATGGAGGTATAAGCCTCTTTTTATGTAGTAGATGATTGTATTCTCTCTTTCGATTTCATTTAATATATAAAGGCATCACCATTGATCAAGCAAGGCCCGGAGTTGTAGGATGATGATCTAGATAAGATATATAAGATAACTAAGCATGATGAAAATTGGATCAATCCCACTACGGATGGACAGACCACGTCGGATAGAGACAACTCCTATACCTCAGACTCAGATGAAGATCTCAAACACTAGCATAATCGGTTGCATGAAGTCTCTATGCTACATTTAAATATGATGACAAAATCGCTGTGGTGTGTATCTGTGGAGGTAAGAAACATCCCGCTTTATAATGGTTTAAATGATGCTAATCTCTTTTTGGATGAATTTTAAAGGGAGGTTCCCAAGGAATATTAATTCAATGCACTTGAATTTGCACTGCGTGCTATGCCTACTGTTGGTGGGTTACACATAAGGAAAGCTTTGCTGTTTGGAAGGAATACAACTAAATGATGAAGATGAGGTTTGGATACGCTAATACCCAAATGATTGAGAAATATAACAGAAAGGATGATCCCCATTAACACTTTGCGTGGTGGACTAAATCATGGGGTGAAGATCAACACCAGGAATGGGTGCACATCTTTTGTCACACATTAAATACTATTCCCATGAATTGGTACTTGGAAATAGAGATACCCCATGGGACAGCTGAACGGGATATCTTGAGGGAAAATTTCTTATTAACTTTCAGCTTTGAGGGTGGGTTTGAGTGCATTGATGAAACACTCTAGGAAATTAAGGTCAGTAGATTTAGAACACATGATAAGCCAGTAGAATGGGTTCAATTGGATTGGAGTACATAGCTGCGCCATGTGCTAGAGTGCTACAATGTGACTGCAAAAGAAGAGGAAGATGATCCGTGAAAAATAAATATTCCAGAGACTGAAGGACAACGTGAGGTTGAAGGGCCTGAATCAGAGAACCCTAATATATTAAAACCTTTAAATACCATGCAAGTAAACATTAGATTTTCTATGCAACATATGTTTGGAAAGGTAGGAGATTATTGGGATGAAGATACAGTTGATAAAGTTGCAGAGCTACTGCGTGAATATCAAGACTTGTTTGCTACCAAGTTCATGGACTTGTGGGGAATATTAGGGGATTTGGGAGTGATGAAGATCACTTTAAAGCCCAATTTGAAGCTCATGAAATAGAGACCTTACCATCTAAATGCCAAGTATAAGGAAAAGGTGTGCAAAGAGCTAGAAAAAATGTTGGAAGTAGGAATTATTGAGCCAATAGAAGAATCTGATTGGATGAGCCCTATGGTAGTGCAAGAGAGGAAACAACAAGGTGAAATTAGAATATGCATGGACCTAAGGAATCTCAATGATGTTTCTTTCATGAACCATTTCCAACGCCATTTACGGATGAAGTTTTGGAGAATGTTGGAGGGCATGAAGCTTATTCGTTCACTGATGGGTTCTCAGGGTACCATCAAATTAAGATCATGCTGAAGGATCACAACAAGATGACCTTTGCGATGGAGTGGGGATGCTTCTAGTACATAGTGATGTCATTCAGACTAGAGAATACACCAGTGATCTTTTCTAGGGTTGTAATTGTAGCATTCAAAGAATTAATCCATAAATTATTAGAAGTGTATTTTGATGATTAGACTATGTTTGGACTGGTAAAATGTCATGTTGCAAGTTTGTGTCTCATGTTGGATACTTGTCACAGATACCAAATTGCTCTAAAGTTGAAGAAGTGTATTTTGTGTGTTCCTTATGGGATACTGGTAGGTCATGTGATCTAAAAGAAGGGATTAATGGTAGACCCTGTGAAGATAGTAGTGATTCTCAATTTGGAAGCTCCAGAGAATGTAAAGAAGTTTTACTCAATGATGGGGCATACTGGTTGCTATCGAAAGTTCATTAAATATTACGCACAAATAACTGTTTCGATGGAGAAATTACTAAAGAAGCAAGCGACCTTCTATTGGGATGAAGAGTGTCAGTGCAACCTAGATGTGTTAATGGAAACGATGGCGACTGCATCTATTTTGGTGCTTCTCAATTGGAAGAAATAATTTCATGTGCATGTAGATGCCTCTTGCACTACACTGGGTGTAGTATTGACCCAGCCAAGTGAAGGCAAGATAGATCACCCTATAGCCTTCGCAAGCCAAAAACTATCAAAGGATGAGAAGAATTATTAAACTACAAAGTGATAAGGATTAACGATGGGATACACGCTACAAAAGCTTCAACATTATTTGTTGGGTGTGCTATTCAAAAGGCATACAGATCACTTCACGAAGTCAAGATGAACAAAGAGTAGATTTCTTAGAAAAGGCTCAAGCGATAAAGAAAAGGAAGAACTAGGCGCATGAAGTCAGAACTTGGAGGTGAAAATTGCACAGGCATGCAAGATGTTGCCAGAGCTTCAAATTGTAGAGGATGTAGAAGCAACATCAAAGATTCAGAAGTTGGCTACCGTAGTCAAAGAATCAAAGGATGAGATCAGCCAGGTAACTTTTGACTTTCAAATGAATATCTCAGAGCTGTAGTTGAAATTGTAGTCAACCACTTTGCCAAAGCTCTAGGAGTAGTGCAGAACCACCATCAGGGAAAGCATGGGCACTTTGGATGCAACTGTCATAGGCTACACACTAATATTCGAATAGGCCATGGAGATATGGATGACTCTATAGGAGGAACCGAATCTATAGAAAGTTGGCACAAACATCCAAGAGACACAATGATATTTTGATGAAATTAGGGTGACTGTGCGCACTTTGGGATCAGTCCAATGCCTTGCTCAAATGCAAGAAGGAAAACAACTGCAATCACAAATTGAGAGCTATAGAGAAAAGAGGTTTTTTTAAAGGCCATAATACAACTATGGATAAAGGAAGTATCTCATCTTACTTCGTCAGTCTAGGAGAAGTTGAAGACACTTTAGTAGACAAAAAGAATAATGCAGGTGGAAAAGGAAGGCCCAACTACCGAAAAGCTAGTAGAGGAAGTGCAGTAGGCCATAGTATAGTGTTTTTCTAACATAGAAACATTGCAGGTCAAGTTCAGTGAACTCCACAATGAGGTAGAGGCATCAACCGAGTGAATCAAGGGCAAGTCACCATATTTGTGTTGGGGGCTTGTTGGGATGGGGTCCCTGGGTCAATTTTGTTGAGTTTTGAGTCATTTTAGTAATATATTTTTGTAATGAAGGTAAAGACTTCGTGAAATGTGGAAAGAAAAGCATGAAACTAAGTAGAGTCAAAGGGGTTTTAGTCCCTTAGGTGGGTAGGTGATAGAGCTATTTTGAGACCCACCCATCGTCCATGGACCATGCTATTGTAAAGAAAATGCTATAAGTAGTTGAGTTATAGCAAGTCTAAAAAATAACTTGAAGTGAATAATCATTATAAGGGGAAGGTTCTAAGGTAGGAAAGGTATGTTTCCTATACTTAGCTGAAAGGGCAAGGCTCCTGCAGTTGAGTACATGGAGACCTTGTTAAGTCGACATCTGAGTGTGCGAGCCCCTACAACTAGGTGCGTAGGGTTAAAGATTTTGTATCTAAATGCTTATAATTAATGAAGACTATTTTGGGCCGAAATTGATGCATCTGTGTTCTTCTATTTACTTCAGTGAAGTTTATGTATCTTCACTCTATAATCTATTTAATGTGAATTAATTCTTATTTACTGTACGAAACTGTTAGATCTGTAATCTTTATTCATGATAAGTACAATTAAGTACCTCTGGGAAGATCTGAAGGTAATTTTGATAGAGTTTCAGTAGTTGTCTGTTGAAAGCAGTAGATATGCATGAAGGTAGATCTAAACCATAAGAACTTCAGCGAACCATCACACAAGCCTCTTGATGCAGAAACCTAGTTCTAGCATCCCCCAATACCTCTTCGGGTGAGACTGCAGCTTGTGCTACGCATGTTCTTTTTGACAGAGCCATCAATTATAGTTTTATTGGTTAGCATAGTTAAAGCTAAACCTGGGTTAGGCCCCATAAAGCCAACAAATGGTTCCATTGTCAGGAACGAGATCTGTCTGAGGAATGTGTGATGTTAAATAAGTGGTTTCCTAGTAATAAAGAAATTGAAATGTGGATCAACAGGAATGAACAAACATTTTCAGCTCAAGAGAATAGAAATCGGTGGTTATCCAAGGAATATTGGTTTAATATATACCTATACTCATCCGAAACCGGTGCCTTTTTCTGTTTCTTCCCCTGTGAAGTGCATGAGTGGTTGTTTAGATTAACGAACATTCAAGGTATGTGGAGGATTGATAGTCCTATTGTGTGGACTCCAGAGCTGGTAAGGTGCTTGGAAGCTTCAAAAAATAACACCACACAAGGTGTTGATCACTGGATTTATTGTATCATAGGAGGATTCATCAATGAAATTACGATTGGTATGTCCATCAGCTATAGCAAAGCAGATCATAGGCTCTTCAAGGGACCATGAGATAAGTATTTAAAGTCTCTAAAAACTTGGATTAATATGTTGTTATGTGAAAAATGGGTTATTCAATTACCTTGATGTTCAGGACTATGTGAAGTAGAAAACCCTTCAGAAGGAATGGAGAATTTGGCTCTAAATATGGTCCGCTATTGGGATCCTCTTCAAGCGATGATGAGAGGAGTATTTTGAATACACTGCGAAGTTAATTGTAGTTGGTAAGTTAGGGTATCCAATAGATACCTCATCTATCCAGTCCACCTCCGCCGCATAGACTTGCACCTTCACCTCAACCTCCACCTCTGCCTCCCACATTCGACATCACAAACGCAATGAAGATGCTGATCTTCAAAGGGGTAGGGAGCGAAGACCCTAAAAAATTCTAGTTTGTTGCAAAAGCTATGTGGATGGTGCAACAAATCACTGATGATAACCTAAAGAAAGTGCAACTAGTGACATCGCTGCAAGATAGGGCATTGACTTGGTGTGTCAATTTCTTTCAAGACAAACATTATGCATCATTGGTAGAGACTCAACAAGCGTTGAATAGTGAGTTTAAGAAGCCTAAGTCTCAGACATATTCTATCACCAATTTTAATGAGATACAATAAATTGTAAGATCGTGCGATTTTGATTAGAGGCTAAAATACTTGATCCGATAGGCTAATATGAACATCACGGATAAACAACACAAATATTGGTACATTGCTTCATTTTTTCCTCCCGTAAGATTACCATTATCACAAGAGAAGATAGAAACACAAGCAAGAGTTTTGGAGATCGCGATGAGGTTGGAAGCCTCCTTAGTACAAGATACGAACATTGGATTAACAGATTCACTCGTAGCTATCAAGTCTACACCTGGGGTTGTAGATACTGAAGAAAGGAAAGGAAGGCCATCCTAAATTTCATGCAAAATTTTGGTGCTTGAATTGAAAGCGCCACAGTCATGATAAAGAGAATTGTTTGGTTTATCATAATTATCTTATTTCAGGGGCAGGGGGTTGTCCCCCTGAAGTTAGAAAACACCACTAGGACGAGCATAGGAGCAACATTGTGGTGCGCTATTTTTCAGGTTACTAGAAAGCATGTGACAAACAATTTCCATCTACTACATAAATTTGTATAGACCCACCAACAGTTGTTTTGCAATTTTTACAAATCTCTTGGTCATGATGAGCGCCATTATCAAAGTTATGAATTGGTGATGGATAGAACCCATACCTATCAGATGTAGGTGGAAAATTAGCCTCAGGATCAGAGCGCAAGTGTAGCTTCCAGAGGATTTCGAGGCTGTGGAAAAGGAAGAGGAGGAGGGGTTGGAAGAGGTTGTGGACAAGTTATTTTTTATAATTATGGTGAAGTTATACATTTTGTGTGCGACAGTCAGAACCCAACATATCCATATTGTCAATATTTCAAAAATTTCGATCATGTATACAAGATTGTATGATACTTATAGAAAAGATGTTAGAAAATAAGACACAGACCCAACAACCCACGTGGAATATCCAGATGATGAGGGTGGAGCCTCAAGAAGAGGATCATAACATCAATATCATAACACGGAGTGGTATGGCCATAGGAAAATTTAAGGGAAAGTGGATAGAAATTGATGGATGGGTGTGCAAGGCTGTTGAAAAGGAAGTTGGCTTTGACCTCAAACAAGCTAAAGAAACTTTGATGGAAGCAAAGAAGAAATTTGAGGCTTCTACATCGGTGAGTCAGGAAAGCTAGTTGGGAATAGTGAAGTACAAGATGTGGATCCTTTGTTGTTAGCTGCTTTTTTGAAAACATGTATGAAGCTATTGAGATATTAGAAGGCAATAGAAGGGCTCTAGGAACTTATCAACAATTGCATTGGAAAAATTAAGATTCCTTCAGAACAGCACGCTTTGAGGAAATTGGGTAAGCATAAGAAGTAAACAGGGTAGGAGATGAGGCTGACCATACAGATTGGTGATCCAAGTGGATCTTCAGATACAATGGAATGGAAAAGCTCAAAATAAAAGAGCTCAAAATGAAGTCAACCTAGCATCAGAGTGTAGATCTCATTGTCTTGATTCCAACGACATGAATGGTACTTCAATCGAAGTCCAGATGATGATGTTACTGTGAAAAGAAGGTTACCTTGTTCCTTTGGAAAATGAGGATTTTCCCAAAAAAATGGACTTTTAAGCTTTAAAAGGCAAAATCATAATCCACACATCCAAAGGGGAAGACTTAAGGAGCGTAGTGAAACCCCCTGATCAACGATCTCTGATTAGATCAGATTGGCAATTGGAGGGTGATTGGATCAGCGGAATTAGTGTTAGCAATATCAGGGTAATTGGCATCGGCGATTGAAGGGCGATCGGATCAGTGGAATTGGTGTCAGTAATATCGGGGTAATCGACATTGGCGATTGGGGGTGGAATCGGCCGATGCCGATATTGGCGATCGACGGTTGACAAAGTTCCCTAATATATAGGGCCTTGGACCTCAGCGACTTGCAATTACGATATCAAGCCCAGACTCGATAAGTATATATGTTCGATTTAATATTTTTTGAAATCTAGGTAAATAGTTTTTGGTTGGATTTTAGTGTCTTATGGGGTTTTTAGTGTATTATCGCTTCAATGATAGAAAGAATATTTTGAAGGCTTTGTTGCACCCACTGACCCTTCCATTCAAATGGCCTCCATTCTATGCTAAACAACCCCGATTTAAGAGGGATTTATCTTAACAGAGGCACTATAAAATCTGACGATTGGAAAAATCAAGGGAGAGGATTTTCTAGCACACAGTTAGAGGCAACAACTTGTAGGAGGGTTGATTGATCATTTTGTTTGAATTGGGCAAATTTATATGGTTTCTGCCTCTCTCAACACCATGGATGTAGTGGTGTTGTCCATTTCTCTATCTGAGTTCTTATTTTCTCAGCCATATTTTAGAATGGAGGTATAAGCCTCTTTTTATGTAGCAGATGATTGTATTCTCTCTTTTGATGCCATTTAATATATAAAGGCATCACTATTGATCAAGCAAGGCCGGGAGATGTAGCCTGAGTTGGACGAATTTTGTTATCAAGTATTTGTGTCTTCCTTCATGCTTTATGTGTTTCTTCTTCTTCTGTTCTTGTGTACACATTAAATTTTTGTGTTAAGCTGCAATTTTCACACGTGATTCTTTTCATACATCTATAAGCAAAAGATCCCTTCGATGAACTGGTATCAGGGCAGGTATTTTAGATGTGAATTGCATGTTTGTATGCTAACAAGAGACAGACTCTAAAGAGGTGAAGGGGAATTAGAGCCTTTCGATCCCAAAGAAGGGTGTGCACATTGAAGGAGAAACATGGTAGAAGATGATGCTCATCTTGAAGAGGAGCACAATTTCTGCAAGACCTTCTATTCAATGGTAAAGAATATTAGTCAACTGGTTTTAAGGATGGAGAAAGAAAAGGAGAGAAGCCAAGAAGGACAAGGTTCAACACATGGGAATGGTGGAGAGTAACCCCATCCTTCTCCTTCCGGGAGTGAAGGTTCTCCTTCCTCTCACCACCATAATCATAAAAAATCAAAGGATGCATCTAAGAAACCCTTCTTTAAATTTGATGTTAAATTAGATCTTCCTATGTTTAATGATGAAAGTAACACAAATAAGCTTAGTAATTGGATTAGGCAGTTTGAGGTCTACTACAGGATTCAGCAGATCATGCAGGATGAGGCAAAGATTCAACTGGCCTCTCTAGAGGTAAGAAACACTGCTCTCATTTAGTGGGAGAGAAAATTGCAGAGTAGTAAGAATGTGGGTAAATTGTTTTCCTCATGGCCTGATTTTATTTCTGTGTTAAAGGAACAGTTTTATCACTTAGGATACAAGAAAAAAGCTTTAATGAATTGGCAGTATTTAAGGCAAGGCAAAGGTAAGTATGTTCAGAGTTTTACATGGGAATTTAGAAAGCAAGCACTAAATTTGGGTATTGCGCTTGATACAACTGAAGTTGTAACTAAGTATATTGGCTCATTGCATAGCTATATTAGGAATTCGTTGTTATTGTTTGAACCAACCACTATTGACTTAGCCAGTGTGAAGGAAATTCATATTGAAATCAGGGGCAAAAATGAAAAGGATGATCAGTCCAAAAAGCCACTATTCAAACCTCCAAATGGTAAATCAAAATCGAAATGGAAAGGAAAGGAGAAGAAAACGGTAGCAGTCAAAGAGGGAGAACAAATGTATTGCAATCACTGCAAAAAGGAAGGCCATAATGATGATCACTATTGGAAACAACACCCAGAAAAGCGTCCAAAGAAGTATGGAGGAAAAGGGAAGTAGAAGACAGTGGCAATGGCATAGCAAGACCTTGGATCAGATTCAAGAGATGAAGTGTTGATCACAACGGCAAGAACAAAAGGTACTCTTACACCTCATGTTAATTCTGAATCGCATGAAGGCACCAATTCTGTAAACTAGTCCCTTCCTATTGACTGAAATAGAATTGAACTGTTTCATATCAGAGTTGTTGTAAATCACACTAAAATTGAAACTATGTGATACTGGGTCCCAAGCAAACTTAATTGCAGAATCCTTGGTAAAGAAACTTGGCTTAGAAACAAATCCACATCAGAAAACCTTACCCGCTTGGAAGGATACATGATAAATTGAAACTGAATGTAACTAAGCAGTGTAAAGTCAAATTTGTAATGACTTCTAAGCTAGTAGACAAAGTAGAATTGGACGTAATGCCATTGGATATCTATGGCATGGTGTTAGGGAGCCCATATCTGTATGATAAAAAGGCGATCTTTTTCCGTCATGAAAACAAATACCATATCACAAAATATGGGGTAGAATATATAGTAAGGGCTCATCAATCTAAAATCAATGCCAACCTTAAAAGCACTGGACAAATGAAAATACCGGTGAATTCCAGTAAGGGTTGCATTCTTATGGTCATAAGTGAAAAAGAGGAAGAATTCGCTGATGCTTTCCATGGATGCAATCAGGAACATAAACAGGAATTATCTGAATTAATTTCTAACTATGCTGAGCTATTTTAGGAACCAAAGGGATTACCTCCAAAGAGGGAAATCCAACATGAAATCCATTTGCAGCATGACTCTCCCTTGCAAAATATTGGCATGTACAGGATTTCGACTACTTAGATTGAGGAAATCAAGAAACGAGTGCAGGAATTTCTGGACCATGGGATCATCAGGCTGAGCATCTCTACATGTGGTTCACCGATTATCTTAGTGCCAAAGAAATACAACACCTGGAGGATGTGTGTGGATTACCGCGAGCTAAAACAAATTACGGTGAAAAGTCGTTATCCTCTTCCATGCATTGATGAATTATTAGATCAGTTAAATACTACTGTTTATTTCACAAAATTGGATTTGTGCAGTGGTTATCACCAAGTTTGAATTACAGAAAATTGCCTTCAAGACCAAACAAGGGGTTGTTTGAATGGATGGTGATGCCATTCGGGCTTTGCAATGCTCCAGCCAATTTTATGAGGGTCATGAATGATATATTTTAGCCTTTTATTGATGATTTTGTTCTTGTATATTCAGATGATATACTTGTCTTAGTAAAAGTTGAGTTGAACATTTGTGTCATGTAAAAAACGTGCTTCATGTACTGAAAAAAGAAAAACTCTTTGTAAAGTTGTCAAAGTGTGAGTTCGGTAAAACCTCTTTGGGTTACCTAGGTCATATTGTTGGTCATGGTCAATTAAATATTGATCCCTCTAAAGTTGAAGCAATTATAAATTGGCCTAAGCCTACTATTGTAACTGAGGTCTGTAGCATTTTAGGTGCAGTCCAGTATTGGAGGAGATATATTGCTAATTTCTCTGTTATTGCAACACCTTTGCACACATTGACAAGTGTGAAACAGGTCTTCCAATGGTGAGGAAGATAGTAGAAGTCTTTCGAAACATTGAAGGAAACGATCAGCACCACACCAATATTAGCCTTACTCGATCTCCAATAACCATTCGAGATCGAAACTGATGCCAGCGGTTATGCCATGGGAGTTGTACTAATGCAGCAAAAGAAGATGATTTGTTACCATTCCGAGAAGTTTTCTCAAGCTTTGATAAACTATCCCACGTATGACAAGGAGCTTTATGCCTTGGTGCAGAGTGTGAAAAGGTGGAAACACTACCTAATCGATAAGGAGACCATCAACCATACAGATCATTAGCCCTTGCAGTACCTTCAATCACAAACCAAGTTGCAACAATCTCGTCATTTCAGGTGATGGGTTTTCTTCAACAATTTCATCTGGTAATAAAGTATAAGAAGGGCACTAGCAATAAAGTGGCTGACATGCTATCTCACCCTCCTATTTCTGCTTCTATTATTTTGCATAATGCTTCGTTATCTTTTGAGAGTTATGTTGAACAATATGCTATTGATGATGACTTTAAGGAGATTTATGCAAAACTAACCCATAGTTCACAAGTGGACAACTATCACTTGCAAGGGAAACTATTGTATCACCTTGGTAAATTGTGTATTCCCACATGTAATTGGAGAGGCCCACACCTCTCTTGTGTCTGGACACTTTGGTGTTGAGAAGACTTTATGTCATGTACAAAGATCTTGTTTTTGGCCTAATATGAAAAAAATTATGACCAGCTATGCAAAGGGTTATGTGATGTGTTCTATTTCAAAGCCCTTTAATAGAAAACGCGGGCTCTACACACCACTCTCTATTCCAAGTCATCCATGGGAAAGTGTGTCAATGGACTTTGTAGGAGGTTTGCCTTTGTCCATAAAGATTCACAACTACTTGTATGTTGTTGTTGAGTATTTTAGAAATTTGTGCATTCTTATGCCTTGTAAAAAGCAGATTACTGTAGAGCAGCCTGCTTCTCTTTTCTTTCAGCATGTTTGGGTCCATTTTGGATTACCCACACTGATTGTGTCAGATCAGAACTCTCACTTTCTCGGGGAGTTTTGGACCACCTTGTGGTGGATGATGGACACCAAATTGAAAAGAAGCATGCCATTTCATCCATAGACCGATGGACAAACAGAGGTTGTTAACCATACTGTGGTACACTTGTTACGAGGCTATTGTGGGAAACATCCCAAGTTGTGGGATGTGCATCTCCCCTATGTACAACATTCCTACAACCGAGTAGTGCATTCATCTATGCAACATTCACCATTTGAGACATGTTTTAGTTACCTACCAAAGGAACCTTTTGATATGGTCCTTTGAAGTGAAGATGGCTCCGGTGAACGTAATGATAGGGACAAAGCTCAGTAGTTCATTCAAAGAATCCAATTGATTCACTAAGCAATGCAAGAGAAGTTGGATAAAAGTCAAGCCTGTTACAAGGCTCAACATGACAAACACTGAGTCAACCATCAATTCCAAGTGGGCGACAAAGTGTGGCTCCACATCAGTAAAGATAGGATGAAGGGAGAAGGAAAGAAGTTGCGATCAATCTATTATGGCCCATTCACCATTTTGGAGAAGATTTGGAACAATGTCTTTCGTCTTGATTTGCCGATATATATGTAGATGTACTTAGTAGTGAATGTAGAGAACTTAAAGTTGTATGAACCTCCATTGATCATGGACATTCATGAGGTGCACACAGTTCCTACAGTCGACGATTTTGCACCAAAATATCTCGATGAGTTACCTAAAGACATCATCCTTGATAGAAAGACCAGGACTTCACGACAAGGAGATGTGGAATACCTTTGAGTTGGTTTCAATGGAATGCACCCTAGCAAGGCCAAATGGCTGGAGAAGGAAAGGGTGGGGGAATAATTCCCTCACTTGCCAATTGACTAATGAAATATTTTGGCAGTCCAAAAGCTCCTCAATGGGGAGGATTGATCTAGGTATATCTTCAGATACAATGGCATGGAAAAGCTCAAAATCAAAGTGCTCAAAATGAAGTTGACCCAGGACTGGAGCGTAGATCTCATCGTCTTGATTCCAACAACGTGAACAGTACTTCAATCCAGGTCTGGATGATGAAGTTATCCCAAAAATAAGGTTACATTCTTCCTTTGGAAAATGAGGATTTTCCAAAAAGAATGGAATTTTAAGCTTTAAAAGGAAAAATCACAATCGACACATCCAAAGGGGCAGACTTAAGGAGCATAGCAGAACACCCCAATCAACGATATTTGATTAGATTAGATCAGTTATCAGATCAACGAAATCGATGTCGGCGATACTGGGGTAATCAGCATCGGTGATCGGGGATGCGATCGATCAATGCTGATATCAGCGATTGGCGGTCGACAAAGTTCCCTGATATATGTAGGTTTTAACCCCGTACAGGAATTACCTGCATATGAATTCTAAATCACAGGAAAAATAAAAATGCGAGAGCATAACACATAAAACACATAGACACAGAGATTTCCCACTGGA
>APFE031042425.1:23174-39663 GCA_000404065.3 Pinus taeda
CAAAGGCGTCCCCTTGAAGCCAAAACAACTCTGATACCAAATGTAGGTTTTAACCCCGTACAGAAATTACCTGCATAAGAATTCTAAATCACAGGAAAATTAAAAATGCGAGAGCATAACACATAAAACACATATACATATTTATACATGCCGAAGCATCCAATACCATGGACCGAAAAACCATCACGTCCAAAACGATGGACCGAAAACCATAGGTAGGTTCGCCCAACCTAATATAGGGTCGAAAAAAAAATTTCTAGGGGTGCTGCCCCAAACCCCATAGAGGGGGGCTACCTGCCCCCCGCTGCGCAATCGGCACAACGAAGGGGGGCCTCTGCCCCCCCTCTAACCCCCCGGTTCACTACGTAGGTTAGTCGTGGAAAGAATATAACACAACCCAACAATATATAGGGCCTTGGACCTCAGCGACCTACGATTGTGATATCATGCCTGGACCTGATAAGCATATATGGCTGATTTAATATTTTTTGAAATCTGGGTAAACAGTTTTTGGTCGGATTTTAGCATTTTACGGGGTTTTTAGTGTATTATCACTTC
Source organism: Pinus taeda (assembly GCA_000404065.3). Taxonomy (NCBI): domain Eukaryota; kingdom Viridiplantae; phylum Streptophyta; class Pinopsida; order Pinales; family Pinaceae; genus Pinus; species Pinus taeda. The sequence goes on from APFE031042425.1 coordinate 23,733, forward strand.
AATGATAAAAATACTATTTTGAAGGCTTCATTGCATCCGCCAAACCTTCCATTCAAATGGCCTCTATTCTATGCGAAACAACTCTGATTTGAGAGGGACTTTTCCTAACAGAGGTAGTATAAAGATCGATGATTGGAAAAAGCAAGGGAGAGGATTTTTTGGCACAAAGTTCGATGCAATAGCTTGTAGGAGGTCTGATTGATCATTTTGTCTAGGAAAATTTTATATGGTTTCTGCCCCTCTCAATGCCCCAGATGTAGTGGTGATATCCATTTCTCCATTTGAGTTCTTCTTTTCTTATCCATCTTTTAGAATGGAGTTATAAGCCTCTTTTATGTGGCAAATGATTATATTCTCTCTTTTCATGCCATTTAATATATAAAGGCCTTCCCATTGATCGAGCAGGTTCTGGAGACATAGTCCAAGTTGGACGAACTCTGTTATCAAGTATTTGTGTCTTCCTTCATACTTTATGTGTTTCTTCTTCTTCTGTTCTTATATGCACATTAAATTTATGTGTTAAGCTGCAATTTTCACACATGATTCTTTTCATACATCTATAAGCAAAAGATCCCTTAGATCAATTGGAGAATATGAAATGGATCAAGTTACCTTGAATATAGGTTTAGATGCAAACGTAGTGCCTCAGAAGACATGGGAGAGGATGGGGAGCCTTGTGCTAGAATGGCCTCCTATATAGCTACGCATTGCCAATCAACAAAAGATCATTCCTATGGGGTTCCTCTATGGGGTAACAGTTGACACTGAAGGAGTGAGTGCATTGGCTAACTTCGAGGTAATTGAAGTAGTGGATAACAACAACCCTTACCTTGCATTACTAGGAACTGATTGGGCCTTCGACATGAATGCGGTGATCAATCTAAAGAAGTGGAGGATGACATTCAAGAATAATGTGTTCAGGGTTATTATACCACTAGGCCCTACTGAAGGAGCATGCTACACTGAATCGATCCATGACTATGAGGAGGATAATGATCTAGATCAAATATACGAGATAACTATGCGCAATGAAGATTGGATCAATCCCGTTACATATGGATGGATCACATGGGATAGAAACAACTCTTGTACCTCAGACTCAGATGAAGAGCTCGAACACTGATAGAATCGGTTGCATGAAGTCTCTACGCTAGGTTGTGATATCATGACAAAATCGTTGTGGTGCGTATCTATAGAAGTAAGAAAATTAACACATTATGATGGTTCAAATGATGTTAATCTCTTTTTGGATGAATCTGAAAGGGAGGTGCCCAAGTAACATTCATTCTAGCCACTTGAATTGGCACTATGCACTATGCCTTCCCATTAGTTGGGTGCACATAAGGAAAGATTCACTGACTTGAAGGAATATAAGCGAATGATGAAGCTAAGGTTTGGATATGCTAATACTCGGATGACTAAGAAATATAGAGAAAATGATGATCTGCATGAAAACTTGGTGCGTTGGACTAAAGCATGGGGTAAATATCCACAACAAGAATGGGTGCACATCTTCTGTCACACCTTAGATACTATTCCCATGAATTGGTACTTGGAAATAAAGCGACACCATGGGACAGATGAATGGGATATATTGATTGAAAGCTCCTTATTAAATTTTATCTTTGAGGATGGGTTTGAGTGAATTTATGAAGTGCTCCAGGAAATTAAGGCCACTATCTTTAGAACACCTGAAGACTTGGTAGAATGGGTTCAACCAGACTGGAGTACATAGTTGTGCCATGTGCTAGAGTTCCACAATGTGACTGCAGAAGAAGAGGAAGATCATCCACAAAAAAATCAATATTCCATAGAGCGAAGGATAGCGTGAGGTTGAAGGATCTAAAGTAAAGAACCCTGATATGTCATAACCTTTAAATACTAGGCAAGTAAACATTGGATCTGATATGAAAGCTAAGTTTAAAAAAATAGGTTATTATTGGGATGAAGATACGGTTCATAAAGTTGTGTAGTTGTTGCGCAAATATCAGGACTTGTTTCCTACCAAGTTCTTGGAGCTGAAGGGAATAGTAAGGGATCTGGGAGTGATGAAGATTAGTTTAAATCCCAATATGAAGCCCATGAAATAGAGACCTTACCAGCTCAATCCCAAGTATAATGAAAAGGTGTGGAAAGAGATAGACAAAATTATGGAAGCAGGAATTATTGATCTCATAGAAGAATCTCATTGGGTGAGCCGTATGGTAGTTCAAGAGAAGAAACAGTAGCGTGAAATAAGAATATGCATAGACCTAAGGGAGCTCAAGGATGCTTGCATTCATGACCCATTTCCAACAACATTTATGGACAAAGTTTTGGAGAATGTTGGAGGGAAGGAATCTTATTCGTTCACTAATGGGTTCTAAGGGTACGATAAGATTATTATCATGCTAGAGGATCGCAAAAAGATGACCTTCATAATGGAGGATTGTATCAAGATGACCTTGTGATGGAGTGGAGATGCTTCCAGTACACAGTGATGCCACTCAGACTGAATAATGCACCAATGATCTCTTAGAGAGTTTTAATTACAATGTTCAAATAGTTCATCCATAAGTTCTTAGAAGTGTATTTTTATGACTAGACTGTGTTTGAATTGGTAAAATGACATTTTGCAAGTCTTCTCCTCATGATGGATACTTTTCACAGATACCAAATTTCTTTCTATTTGAAGAAGTGTATTTTTTGTGTGCCTTACGGGAGATTACTAGGTCATGTGGTCTGCATGTGGGGATTAATGGTAGACCCAATGAAGATAGCAATGATTCTCAATTTAGAAGCTTCAAAGAATGTAAAGCGGTTGCGTGCAATGTTGGTGCACACTAGTTACTATATAAATTTCATTAAAGATTATGTATAACTAATTGCGCCGATGGAGAAATTACTGAAGAAGGATGCAACGTTCTATTGGGATGAAGAGAGTCAAAGCAGTCTGGATGTGCTAAAGGAAAATATGGTGACTGTGCTTATTTTTGTGTTTGATGGGTAGAAGAAATAATTTCATGTGCATGTGGATTTTTCTTATATTCCACTAGGTGTGATATGGTGGCTTGTGAATCCTAGAAAACTTCTAACATCCTTTTAACAACTTGGAATTGATAATTTAGAGATGACTTCAACTTTATATTTATCAACCTTAATTCCATCTCCGGAAATTTGATGTCCTAAAACAATTCCTTCTGTAAACATCATAACACATTTTTCATGGCTTAGTGAAAGGTTTGCTTCCTTACATATTTTAAGAACTTTTTCTAAATTTTCTAAAGCTTCTTCAAATGTATTCCTATAAATTGTAAAGTCATCCATATACACCTCTACACAATCATGTATTAGATCAAAAAAATTTCTAGTACTACTCTTTGGAATGTTGCAGGTGCATTACACAATCCAAAAGGGAGTATTTGGTAGGCATAAGTTCCCCATGTATAGGTGAATTTCTTAGTTGAATTACCATCAGAGATATACATATCACCAGATCTACAGCTAATGAAAGCATCAACTGTAGCCAGCCAAGGTCTTCCCAATATAAGTGGATGTCCTCGTAGATTGTTCTTTGGGGTTAGGATCATAAAATCAATAGGGTACTCCCAAGAGTCTAAGGACACTGAAATATCTTCTAACACACCATCTGGTTTGATTATAGATCTATCTGCCAACTGCAGTAATGTAGGTGTACAAAGAAGATTGGGAAGTTTGAGCTGTTCCATGGTTTGTTTGCTCATGATGTTTATTATGGCTCCTAAATCAACTAGTGTATTTGTAATTTCAACTCCATTGATATGTGTTTTTACAACTGGACTTCCTAGATCTACATATTTTTGTATGGCAATTTTTCTCATCATATCTACTATTTTTCTTGCTAGTTGAATTCTTTTTACTTCTTTTGTTTTTCTTCCTAGTTTCTTCATGCTCAACTCCTTTATTGTTTTAATTAGAATTTGTATCTCCTTAATGGCTTGTAGCAAAGGGATATTGATACAGACACTTTTCAATTCATCTAGAAAATCATAATTAGGCAACCTAATATTCTTTTCTACCCCTCTACCAACTTGTAACCTTTGTGGAAAAGGTGTAGAAGTAAGTATTGGTGGTTGATTTATGATAGGAGTTGAGTTTATTGGTTCTTTCTATTTTTCATTTTTAGTATTTTGGTTTTGAGGAGATGTTCCTTCAAAACCTATATTTTGCTGTAGAGAATCTTCCTTAGAATTGTCTTATTCTTGAATAACTACAGAAGGATTTTTCTTTTCTAATATCCTACCAGATCTCAGTTGGACATCATTGATATCTAATGGAGTGATCATATAAGTTGTAAATTGTTGTCCTTCCACCATATAGGTAATGTAAGGATTTTTATTGTTGGGGTTTGGTAATGGTTGGGCAGGTAACTGATTTGGTGTCTGTGGAAATGGAAATGAAAGTTGAGGGCTTTGGTTTTGAAGTTGGGGTTGTTGATTTTGTTGAGGAATTTGTTGGGAAGGATAGTTTGGATATGATGGAGGATATTGATATTATGGAGAGAATATTACCTAAGTATTTTTCATTCCTTGAACCCAAGGTTGAGTTCGAGATTGAGATTGAGGCCAAGGTTGCTGCCAAAAATTCCAATTTGAAGGGGGCTTCATATACATTTGGTTGCTAAAACCTTGGTATTGTTGCCCATGCCAAAGTATTCCAAAGACAAAGCAAAGAGATTCTGTTGGATTTGAAATTGTTACCTCTTGAAAAACAACCTTAAGACCAAGAATTGAAGGATAACTTTTGGTCTCATGGTTTTCTTAACAAATCACACAAGTCTCTATGATTTTTTCATGCAAAGGGCATTCTCTTAAAGCGTGCTTCTCTCTGCATTTGGGACAAAAAATAGACAAAGCATCAATCTAAACTTTCTTCTTGTTTTGTAACATAAGGGTGTCAATCTATTCACTAAGGCTCCCTAGAATATCTGTTTTAAATTCATCAAGCATGTTTCTAGTTTTTCCGCTACTCACTGATCTAGTTGTATATTTATTCACTCTAACAAGAGAAGGATCTCTTGGACCTTTCCAATTTCTGGACTTTCCTCTTGAGAGATGAACACATAATTCTCCAATGTCACTTAATGTGAGTTGAGATATATCTCCCTTCCCCATCATGTTCAGGATATCTATCCACTCCTCTCTAATGGCTTTAGTAAAAGAGCTTTTAAAGTATCTTGATCTAAGTCATCCATTTTTTCTCTTTTTAAGTTATAGTTGAGTCTTTCAATTAAATCCTACAAATTTTCATCCTCTCTTTGCATCATTTTGAACACTTCATCTTTATGATTGGTAGGCATGCAATAATCCAAATACCTGTCCAAAAACACTTTCTTTATGTCATTCCATGTTCTAATAGACTGAGTGACCAATCCCATGAACCATTTTAAAGTAGCTCCTTCCAATGCTAAAGGAAAAAATTTGAGTTTTTGAGAGTCTTGTAAATAATCATAAGTTCTCCACAGTACTTCAAATTCAAATAAGAAGGCTTGAGGATCTTCACTTTTTAATCCATGAAAATTTTCGAGAATAGAAGGTGAGATATTTTTCATTGTGGTATCTGTTTCTTCATCAACTATAGGGAATCCAAAAGAATTATCAAGTTCCCTATTTCCTCTACCTCTTCCATTATTTTGTCTACCTTCTCCATTATTTCCTCTACCTCTTCCTCTACCTCCTCTTCCTCCAAATAGTGAAAATTCTCCATCCTCTCCTTCTTTTGCCATTATAGTTTCTTTAGAGTCAATATAAGATTCAATCGGAAAGGTTAGTCGCTCTTCCTTTCATTCCTCTATCAATGGTATATGGAAGAAAGGTTCTACTTCTTCTTCTCCACTAGGTATTCTTAATTCTTCAACTAAAATATGTTCTCCTGTAGAGGTGAAAAAGGCTACTCCTTCTGTTGGAGATCCAATATTTTCTTCCTCTAGGACTGCCTCAATAGATGAAGTAGGAGATCCTCTTGATTGAATTTATGACCTTAGAACCTCAAGAGGTCTATGGCTATGAATATGAGTTTGAGATGGAGGTGTATCTCTTCTTAGTCTTGGTCGAGTAGGTGGTGTTGTAGGAATTGAACTCCTGCCTCTAGATATGAATCTACCCCTAGAGTCTCGTTCTCTACGGATATCATTGTTTTTGGATGTAAGAGATGAAGTCACCTAATTGCACTTCCCTGGAAATGACACCAAAATGTTTAGTCAATTTAGTGTCCTAAATTTCTTGCATGAATTACCAACTGAGGTTTGTAGACTGATGAAGTGTGATGCACTATATGTGCTTAGTTAACTTTTCTCTTACTTCGTTGTTTTGTATTTAAGTTTGTTTCAAGGGTTTCTATTCTTTGATCTCTAAGAATATACAATCTACCAGAGTTTTAAATGGATCTAATTAATTTTAAATTAAAGGGAAGGTTCCTAAGTTAGTCTAATCTCCTAAAAATGGACCAAGAACTGTTGACTAGTTACAACCTAGTAAGAAAATGAAGCATCTATCTTATCTTATCATTAGTCCTAATCCATGGATCTAATTCTTAAAACCAAAACTTATATTGATGTAGAAGGTAACTCAGTAATTTCATTCATTTAAACATTCAACCATTCTATTTTGGAATATGATGAAATCAATCTCCTCGAAATAATTTTTCAGAATGTCAAGTGATGCAACTAAGTAAGGACTTGGAAGCAAAAAATAAAAGGTAAAGACATGTAAAACTAACAATGTACTAAGTAAATTCAATCGCTATATGAATTAGATATTTAACCATTTAAGTTAGGATCATCGTCATTTTGAAATGATTTTTGAGAAAATATATTAACACAATTAATTGTTAGTTCTGTTTTAAGAAAATGAATAAGAAAACAATAAGAAAACTAAGCAACTATGTATTCTTGTTACTTCAATCTTCGTTCAATTTTGGAAACAAATTCATTTTTTTATAAAATATCTCAGAAGAACAAGGTTGCATAGTGGTGATTTTATCCTTACACTATTGGTTAAAAACCGAAATGAAACATCATTTGAAATTAAAGAAAACAAACTTGTTGAAAACATAGTAATAGAAATTAAATTGAAAACCAAGTGAAAAACCTCCTTGAGTGCAGGGGCCCAATGTAACTGATGTGGCTGGAATGCTATCTAGTTAAAGATGCACTTTAAACCATCATTGACAAAACAAAGTTTGTATTATGAACAAAATGAAGTCTAAATATAGAGTATCAAGAAAACGCATGTAATTCCTTCTAGCTTATAACTACTTCTCAGTTCCATGCAACCGATATTTATAGGAAAATAACATTACTATTTTGGAGAAAAACTTGCTACATGTGGCTAATTTGAATTAAATCTAACATGACTGCTTATGAGAAAAACTTGCTACAAGTGGCCTAATTCGAATTGTAATAGGACGGTTTAACTTCTGATCAACTACATGTGGCTTAATTAAAATTAAATCTTCAACATAACTATTAGACTCTTGATAATTTAGCAACAAAAGAGAAAATCAAGAGTCCTACTTCTTCTAGATAACATATTTGACTCCATCTTTGACCATGACTTTAGGCACACTTTTCTGTCAATCTGGAGTGTGTGAATAGGATAGAATCCATGTGGAGATTATTCTGGAAATGCCCATGTGGCCCAGTTCTTCATTTGACACCTGTAACCTGCCAAACCATGAGAGTAGCTACAAAATCCATAGTTAGTTGTAGAATAGATTACGTTCTATAGATAATTTGTAAAAATCTATTAAAATATCATGAACATGAAAATATATTATGGTGATAATTTTAATGCTTTACTACGAAGAAACCTAGCATTTATCATTGATTAGGTTTGTAGTCTTATGAAAAAATGAGAGAAAAAGGTGAGAACAATTGTCAGGGAGAAGGTAATTCTAAGGATCAACATACCCCCATTGCAAAATCATTGCATGTCCTCATGCAATTTTCCAAAAATGTGAGTTCTTCTTCTCTAATGCATTTCCTCAGACACCTCTACTAGTACATCCAATTTTATTCTTTTTCTCTTCTTTGAAGTGACTGTCATTTTGGGTTTTCTCATAAGAAGCCTATACTTGAGGTTAATGACTTTTTTTTTTTAGAACCTTATTCTTTCTTTTCAACTTCCTGTTTTTCTTATACCACAGTCCTAGGTGCATAATGGTATTATCATGAATTTCATTGTCCAATTTATTTTGTTCCTTCAAGGTTTCATTCTCTTGTTTGATATTTCTGTTCAATATCTCTAATTCATAAACTTCCTATTTGAGAGAGTCAATTAGAGGTTCTTATGGATTGACAAAAGGTTCTGGGTTCTTGGAGGTGCTTCTATTCTCTATTGATTCTATATAATCATATATTTGTTGCTGCACTAGGTCTATGCCTAGAGATCTTCTTCTTAGTCTACCTCCAAAATGATGATGAGGAGAATATTTAGGACTATGTGTAGAAGGGATGCTAACAGGAGATGTTTCTGGGGTTTCCTCATCTAAGTTTATAAACTCTGTCCCTTTTTTCGATGTTTTCTTTACCAAACCTCGGAGTCTAGAGCTTCTTCTAGGTTGTGGATGACTTACATTCTCCTCATCTCTGACCTTTTTCTCCTTTCTTATTTTTCCTGTTGCCCTGATTTGCTTCCTGATTTTTGTCATTTCTTCAGAGTTTAATTTTTCATCATTTTTCTATAATGAAGACTTAGGTCTATCGTTAATACTTATACCAGTCTTATTTCTTCTGCTTCTTCTAACATTATCTTCTTTAGGTGACTCTGGTGCTGGTTGGAATTGGTTTCTAATGAGGAAATTCTCCCAAGTATCTCTTATGATTTTTAAAGGAAACTCAATCAATACCTTTATCAACCCATGATGATACATGGTTGTATATATGAACTCTATTTTATTTTCACATTTGAGGCCATCCTTCTTAAACTATTTAGTAGCAAGAAAGGAAGATTGATTTCTCTGTTTTGTAGGAAATTCATTAGTAAACAGATATGGTAGACATACATGCAACCAAATCTCACGTCACAGGGGATATATTTCTGTAATATCAAAAGTATGTTACTCCGCTTACTTTTAAGAGCTGAAATGGGAATTCCTTTTCTAAAAACAGAGAAATCCATACTTGGGTTTTTGAGTATTACTTTCCATGATTCACTATGGAATTCCTTGTTTCTTGAACCATCTTTTACTATGCCTTGGAAGTTTTGTATCCTCGGTTATGAATGACTCAGTTACTACAAAATTAATATCTCCAATTTCTACCTCTATGCCATCAAAAGATCTAGCAAATGATTTTGTAATCTCCTTATGGTAACCATCAAATTTCTCGATGAATTTGAGCCATATAGCCTTCTACAACATTTCCTTGAGCTGTGGATATCCTTCCATGTACTTTTCTCCTACCGTTTCTTATCTGACAATTAGCCCCATGCCTTCTACTACGCAGAGTTCTACAACCTTCAGAATTACCCTTCCTATTTTATGAAATAAACTGACTGTGAATATGGTGAAAGGAACTGCGTGTTTGTATGAAATAAGTAGATGGTAGGGGTTTTGGAGAAACATGGACAAGTATGTCACGTCGTAGTCATGACCATTAAAAACAATGAGGGAGTTAATTATGGATCGTTATGTGACAAAATATGGAGGATGTGGCAGATATGCAATACGATGGAGATTGAAATCAAATCAAATGATGATTCATCAGGGAAGCATATGAATAACCATATTATATATGCTTTATGTTCTAACCTTGCTATTTAAATAAACTTTTGCACTTTACCTCTTAGAAATTAACCTTTTCATTTGTTGTTTTCTTTGATGCTGATATGTACAAACCCTTTTTAGCATATCGGTATTCAAAAACAAGATTCTTCAATTCTCTGCATTCATAATTTGTTTGGAACAGAGTTGTGGAACGAGATATGGTTGTAGAACCAAATTAGCTGCAGAATGGAATTAGCTACAGAACATGATAAAAATGAAGTATGGCTATGGAACATGAATGTGAAATGAAATGGAAATGGAATATAACATTGAAAGGGAATGAAAGTGGAGTGAGATGAAATGGAATGAAATGAATTTGCAGATTAGGAACTACAAATGAATGTAGATTTATGTCACTACTTATTACAGAAAGAAAATATGAAATATAGGATGTCAGAAATCTCTGATTTTCACCCTGTATTTCCTGTATAAGTATGCCAATGAACAATTGATTTTCATACTTATACCTTTTCTTTAATATATATATATAATTATATATATATATATATATATATTATATATATATATATATATATATATATATATATATATTATATATCTAGATATATATACAGGAAAAAAAAATTAGTGGAGAAGAAGAATTCTTCTTGACCAACTTCATTTCAGTGTTATCTTGGAAAATTTTGACAAAATCCTCTATTGAAATTGGCTTATTATATATCTTTAACTAGTGACTATTCACATGAAGAGGTACCTTTATTTCATCTATTGTCCTTATTCTCACTACCGCATTATTAAAGACTTCTTCAATCTCATATGACCCAAGCCAATGAGTTTGAAACTTTCCTTGAAAATCTTTGAATTTTGAATCAAACAAAAATGCCCAATCCCCTGCTTGAAACATCTTCTCCTTGATATAATTATCATGCCATTTAACCCTTTTCTATTGGAATAAATTGGTTCTTTGAATTTCATCTTGCTTGATTTCATCAATCTAATTGAGTTGCTCCAATCTATGTCTATGTGCTTCTGATAAATCCAGTCCCAATTGGACTGCCATCTTGAAGGTTTTGATTTGAAACTTTATAGGGAACATTTCTTGCTTCCCATAAACAAGCTCGTAGGGAGTATGTCATGTTGTGTTCCTACATGTAGTTCTGTAGGCCCATAAGGCTTCAGGAAGCCTTTCTGCCCAATCTCTTCTGTGTAGATGTACACTCATAGTGAGAATTCCTTCAATCACCTTATTAGTAGATTCAACTTGACCGTTTTCTTATGGATGGTAAGGAGTAGACTTTTTATGTTTTATCTTGTATTCTTGCACAAGTCTCTCCACCATTTTAGATGTAAATTGAGATACTTGATTTCTCAAAATTTCTTTTGGAACACCAAAACGAGTGAAGATGTCCTCAAAAATAAACTTAACTATTGATTTTTCATTAGCAAAAGGTAATGATTTAGTCTCTACCCATTAGGTGACATAATCAGTTCATACCAAAATATACTTCTTTTTTTTAGATGGAGGATTAATTGGTGCAACACAATCAAAGGCCCATTTTTCAAAAGGTTCAATGAGTACCTAAGTTTGTAGTGGCATTTCATTCAAAGGAGCAGGTTTCCCTACCCTTTAGTGGCTATCACACCTTTGACATATTCTTTGGCATCTCTGAACATGGAGGACCAATAATATCCTAGATGAAGGATTTTATAGGCTTCCCTTTTGTCATCAAAGTGTCCACCACAAGGTTCATCGTGACATGACTTAATAATTTCAAGCATTTCATCTTCTCAAACACATCTTTTGATCATCACACCTAGACCTGTTTTGTACAATTCATTAGTAATCCATGAGTAACTTGAATTTGTTTGAATGATTTTTCTTTTCTCCTTAGGAAACAATGTGAAGGTAATTTTCTTGTGACTAAGTAATTAGAAATATTTGCAAACCAAGGGGTTTGAGTAGTTACTGCGAAAAGATTTTCATCAGGAAATTTATGTTTGACTGGAGTGTCAACTTTGATATTTTGAATTCTAGACGAATTTGTCACTATGTTTTGTTTTCGAGGTCTATCTAGAATAGTGACATTGAATTCTTGTAGGAGTAATAACCATCTTGTAACTCTACCATTAGTAATAGGTTTATTCATTAAGTACCTAATTGCAAAGTGATCTATATGAAAAAAGGTTTCATAGCCTAATATGTAATGTCTGCACTTGTTGATCGCATGAACGACAACTAAGAATTCCTTTTCAGTTACAGTTTAATTTAACTCACAGGAAGTTAAATTCTTGCTTATGTAATATATGGCATAAGGGATCAAATCTTTCTTTTATAATACAACTCCCAGAGCTGTATCTGAAGCATACGTTGAAGTATGAAAAGTAGTTTCCAATTTGGACCTCTTAAGATGGGTGCCTCAATTTTTAGTGCTTTTACAGTCTCAAATGCAAACTAGCAATTGGGATTCCAATTGAATTCATAATCTTTGGTGAGTAATTTGAAGAGTGGGGATGCTAGTTTAGTGAAATTTTCTATAAACCTTCTATAATATCCTATGAATCCTTCAAAACTTCTAACATCCTTTTCACAACTTTGAATTGATAATTTATAGATGACTTCAACTTTAGATTCATCAACCTTAATTCCATCTCCTGAAATGTGATGTGCTAAAGCAATCCCTTCTATAAACATCATAAAACATTCTTCATGGCTTAGTGAAAGGTTTGCTTCCTTACATCTTTTAAGAACTTTTTTCAAATTTTCTAAAGCTTCTTCAAATGTATTCCCATAAGTTGTAAAGTCATCCATATACACCTTTACACAATCATTTATTAGATCAGAAAAAAATCCTAGTACTGCTCTTTCGAATGTTGCAGGTGCATTGCACAATCCAAAAGGGAGTACTTGGTAGGCATAAGTTCCCCATGGGCAGGTGAATGTGGTTTTATCTTTATCTTCAGGTGCTACTTGAATTTGATTATAACCACTAAAACCATCGAAAAATGAGAAATACTTCTTACCTGCTAATGTATCTAACACTTAATCTATAAAGGGCAAAGGAAAATGATCTTTCAGGGTAGCTTTGTTAAATTATTGATAATCAATACATACCCTCCATTTACCATTCTTTTTAGGCACAATCGCTAGAGAAGAAACACACTAGTTGTCTGGAATTGGGTAAGTGAAGTTTACATTCAACGATTTTTGCAACTCCTCTTTCACAATTTCCCTAAGATTTGGATTCATCCTTCTTTAAGGTTTTCTGATAGGTTTAAAATTTTCCTCAATGCACATGTGATGTATACAAGTCTTAGGACTAGTTACTTTCATGTCAATGTATTCCCATGCATTTAGAAGAATGTTGTTGTAAAGTTTTGATTAGCTTTTCCTATTGTAATTTTTCCAAGTTATTGTTTATGTTCAATGTTTTCCTTGGAAAGATTTAAATTGTAGAGCTACCAAATTCTTCCATAGAAAAAAGAGACATCTTCTTAGATGACAAATATTCTATTAGGGCCTAAATCTACCTCAGACTGAGAAATATAGGACCTAGGATAACATCAAACCATGCTTAACCTGGTAGCTAGCCCTATCGGGTCGGGAGAGGGCTCTCTCCCGTCAATCTCAGCAAAATATAGTCAATATGGCTTGAGATGACTGATATGAATACTGATCTTAGGCTAGGTATGCATTCAACAGATTTTGAGTGAATTTGATGAAGTTTTGTTGGCTCAAATGGAAAGGCATATTTTGGGTCTAGGCAACTAATTTGGCACTTCAATTTGAATGAAATGGAGACGTTTAGAAATGTGAGGAATTAAATATGGCAAGAAAACCCTAGGGATCCTCTTCAAACAACTTAAAACATCAATAACTAAGCAGACCCTAGGTAGAGCACTGCAATTTCAATGGATTCTACCTATATTTTTGTTTTTCTTAGTTAAGAAGAAAAAAGATAGATAATGGAATACATAAAAGAGAAGTGAACTCATAATTACAGAAGAAATCACAATACCAAAGAAAAATGCCACATGAATCCCAAAGAGTGCTGCAAACCCTGGTCTATTCCTTAGCCAAACTGTTGAAATGTGAATACAATGAAGCTCCAAGCTTTCTCAAAAGTCCAACCATTCTAATGACTAAAAAATCACAAGATATAGACAAAACATAACTCATCCTAGCCTCTAGCGGTTGAGCTCATAAGTTTAGGAGTTGTTCCAACTAATTCTAAACTGAGAACTAAAAATTAGGCAGTGGAACAACTTGCCTCTAGAAACTAGGGAACTGATTAATTTAGTTGCAAACTACTTTTGATAGATGAATCTACCTCCATGAGTGAAAATTTGACATAATTACATCAAGATCCATCAATTTAAATTAAATTACATCAATAGTTTGACATTAAGAAGAAGAAAAGTCAAAATGTCAAGAAACTAGGTGAAAATAGAGTATTTTTGGTCAAACTGAGAAAAATTTCCCCAATGCGCCGTGCTGATTTCCCTATGTGTAGCAAATGTTTGTAGCCACCTTTGGAGGCCTTCCCAGTGTCCAAATCTACTCCAAGTGTGTTTGTTGGAAAGCTCTACCTATCTACTTTCTAGAACAGGTGGAAGTTTTGAATTTTTCCTCCATTTTCCCCTCCAAAACTGAGCTTTCCCAACACTACTTCATCTGTGTCCAAATAGAGGTAGAAAGGTCACTTTTAGGGTGTTTTTGACCCTTTTGGGGGCTCAAAACTTGTCAAAATTTCTTTGCCATTGGTGAGAATACATATTTCTTCATGAAAAATCCAAAAATTCTAAGTTTTCTTTATTTGGATGCTTCCATCAAAAGCGAGCACCAGGTGGCGTGGCACATTGGGTAGAAAAGCTTATGTTTTGGCCCAAAAATTCCAAAAATGAAAAAAGTGTCCCAAATATTTTGAAATTTGGGCTGAGTGTCCTCCATTAAGTGCTATGTTGGGCCAAGGAAGCCTTAGCCAAGATCTGAAGTCTATCTTTCTCTTTTCGCTTCCTCGATGCCTTCTCCAATTTGGCCTTCAAGTTCCTGATTCTTGCCTTGCACACTTTGTTTCTCGCCAAGTAATAATGGGCCATGCGCCTCAACATATTTTTCTCTCTGTTGGCCTTCTCTAGCATCTTTTTCAAGTGGATATTCACCCTTTCAAGCCAAGATTCATGATCAACATTGATTTCTTGTTCAAGTGTTGTCAACTTGGTTTTCCTCTTCTTGGCAGCTTGCCATTTTGCCTTCATGTTTTGGAGCTCCATGATGATTTGATGATCTTCTAGTTGTTTGTTCCTCTACTCCAAATAGTTAATTATCCACTTGGCTCTTTCCAGATTGAGATACAAATGATGAATGTCATCTTGCTGCTCCCAAATGACTTCTTTGAGCTTTAAGCTTTATGAACCTAAATATGTGTCATCATCCTGAATGAGGATAAAAACTGCCTCTTGACCTCCTGACGGTCTGTCATCATGCAAGGGCTTCTTACCCTTATCCTGTACCTACTCTACTGATGGTGAAAATGATACCCCTTCTGCCTCAGGTGAAGATAGTACTTGTTTTGTTGCTACTGTAACTCGGCAAGTGAAGTGGGCTCCTCCCGGTTATGTTTTCCACTTTTGTGAGGCCTCCTTTGTGCATGCATTTCTCTAGAAGAATCACTAACTGTCTCCTCATCTCTATCATAGGAAGAATCTGACTCCATGTTTGCTAGTGTGTGAGTTTTCTTGATGAGAATGAAGATTTTAATGGTGTTTTTAGTTTTCAGCCACCAAGGGTATGAATGTATGAGGGATTTGTGGAGGGAGAGGGTATGAGGGGTTTTGGGAATGTTATGACAACTTTTTTGGGAAATAAGGGGTTAGGGAATAGTATGTGAGCTTAGGGATAGCAATTAAGGTTTGGGGATTTTTGTAGTTAGGATTTGGGAAAATTGGCATCGGGGATAGGGGTAAATGATTTTTTAGGAATATGGGAGTTAGGGAATGAGTGAATGAACTAGAAAATAAATGGAGTCAAAGAGTAAGGGAGTGGTGGAGTGGATTTGGTAGCAAAATGACAAATGCAAACCCTAGGCAATTGTTTTTTGAGAAATTGCGAAGAGGCAGGATTTGAGTTTTTTCATACTAAATGTAGGTTTTAACCCCGTACAGAAATTACCTGCATACGAATTCTAAA
>APFE031042425.1:44990-102607 GCA_000404065.3 Pinus taeda
GCGCAGCGAAGGGGGGGCTTCGCCCCCCCTCTAACCCCCCGGTTCACTACGTGGGTTAGTCGTGGAAAGAATATAACACAACCCAACACTAAACCACCATAAATTTTTAAGAAAAACTCTTTCACTAGGAAGGAAAAGAGCTTGAATTACTTCCACACTAAATGATTTGAGCAATTTTGGCAATTTGAGAGAGTTTAGGATGAAATCAGGCTTGGCAACTCTATGCACCGTGCCGCAAACCCAACATGTTGTGCCTCCTGTATCCACTACGCCAGTATAAAATTAACATTGTGGAGGGCGGCCTAATGCGCCACACCACTTGTATTGGCCGCGCCTCTCACCCAATGCACCACGCCTCCAAAACTAAGAGCCTTTGCTGCGATTTTTCTTCCTTTCTCCAACTTGACTTTCACTTTGCTCAATATTTCTTCTTGGAATGCCAATGAGCTTTTGAATTGTAAAAAATGATTTATATACAAGAGCTTTTGATTTTTCCTTCATAAAACCCTCTTTTATAATGTTTGCAATGTGACTTACTTTTTCAACTCTGTTTTGTGGGCAGTTTACTTTATTTGTACCTTTGATGAACTGACTGACTTGATTTTTTTTTTTGTTTACCTTGCAGGGGATGGAGCTACTGAAGCTTGGCAAGGTGACTAGGGTTGCCACTGAAATGATTTACATATAAGAGAACTGAAATTACAGGAATTTATACAAGAAAAATCTAAAATACTCTGTTTTTCCTCAAAACAGGGTTTTGAGAAAAAATACATTTTTGAGCAATTGATTATGAAATTTATTGGTACTGGAACTTTATTCAACCTCCTCATGTGCCTACTGATTGTTATTGGAAATTTTAAAGACCTTTTTGATGAAACCCTAGACCTAATGAAACTGAAACCCTAGAAATGACTCTTGCAATTTTAAAGACAAAAAGTGCCTGTAGATGATCTCGATGAATGGAAATGGGCTAGCAGGTAAAGGACATGAGGAAAAATGTACAACAAGCCACTTCTGTTAGATGATCCATGTTCCTAATGGAATGCAGCTGACTGAGCGAGACACCTAATGTGCAATGCAACAAGAGATTTTGATCTCTGACGGAGGGATGAAGATACCGACACTAACATATTCAATATTGGATTTTTCTTAAAATTGATCCTTTTCATATTCTAGAGATGATTCAAAATTTTCCATTGTATTTTAGATTTGACTATCTTCACTAATGGTTGAAATAGTAAAGAGAGGCTGAATATCATTTTCATCATCAATCCATTCTTTTTCATCTTCCTTTGTGATTGTTCTTTATGCAGGATATAGAGTGAATTTCTTAGTTGAATTGCCATAAGAGATATACATATCACCAGATCTACAACTAATGAAAGCATCAATTGTAGCTAGCCAAGGTCTTCCTAATATAAGTGGATGTCCTCGCAGATTGTTCTTTGGGGTTAGGATCATAAAATCAACAAGGTACTCCGAAGAGTCTAAGGACACTGAAATATCTTCTAACACACCATCTAGTTTGATTATAGATCTATCTTCCAATTGCAGTAATGTAGGTGTATAAAGAAGATTGGGAAGTTTGTGTTGTTCCATGGTTTGTTTGCTCATGATGTTTATTGCCACTCCTAAATTAATCAGTGTATTCAGAATTTCAACTCCATTGGTATGTGTTTTTACAAATGGACTTCTTCGTTCTACATATTTTTGTATGGAAATTTTTCCCATCATTATGTCTGTTATTTTTCCTACTAGCTAAATTATTTTTACTTGTTTTGTTTTTCTTTCAGTTTTCTTCATGCTCAACTCCTTTATTGTTTTAGCTAGAATTGGGATCTCCTTAATGGCTTGTAACAAAGGGATTTTTATACAGACATTTCTCAATTCATCTAGAAAATCATAATTAGGCAACATAATATGCCTTTCTACCCCTCTATCAACTTGTAACCTTTCTGGAAAAGGAGGTGTAGAGGTGGATACTGGTGGTTCCTCTATGATAGGAATTGAGTTCATTGGTTCTTTCTGTTTTTCATTTTCAATATTCTATTTTTGAAGAGATGTTCCTTCAAAACTTCTATTTTGCTGTAGATAATCTCCCTTAGAATTGTCTTGTTCTTGAATAACTACAGAAGCATTTTTATTTTCTAATGTCCTACCAAATCTCAATTAGACATCATTGAGATCTAATGGAGTGATCATATAAGTTGTAAATTGTTGTCCTTCCACCATATAGGTATTCTAAGGATTTTTATTGTTGGGGTTTGGTAATGGTTGGGCGGGTAACTGATTTGGTCTCTGTGGAAATGGTAGTGAAAGTTGAGGGTTTTGGTTTTGAAGTTGGGGCTGTTGATTTTGTTGAGGAATTTGTTAGGGACGATAGTTTGGATATGATGAAGGATATTGATAATATGGAGAGAATCTTCCATAAGGATTTTTCATTCCTTGAGCCGAAGGTTGAGTTTGAGTTTGAGATTAAGGCCAAGGTTGCTGTCAAGAATTCCAATTTGGAGGGGGATGAATATACATTTGGTTGTTAAAACACTGGTTTTGTTGCTCCTACCAAGGTCTTCTAGAAACAAAGCAAAGAGATTTTGTTCAATTTGAAATTGTTTCCTCTTGAAAAACAACCATAAGACCAAGAATTGAAGGACAAATTTTGGTCTCATGGCTTTCTGAACAAATCACACAAGTCCCTATGATTTTTGCACCCAAAGGACATTCTCTTAAAGTGTGCTTCTTTCTGCATTTGGGATAGAAAATAGCCAAATAATAAGTCTCGACTTTCTTCTTATTTTGTAACTTAAGGGTGTCTATTTTTTCACAAAGGCTCCCTAGAATATGTGTTTTAAATTCATTAAGCATGTTTTCAATTTCTTCCCTACTCACTGATCTAGTTGCAGATTTATTCTCTCTAACTAGAGAAGGATATCTTCAACCTTTCCCAGTTTTGGACATTCCTCTTGAGAGATGAACACATAATTCTCTAATGCCACTTAATGGGAGTTGCGAGATGTCTCCCATCCCCATCATGTTAAGGATATCTATCCACTCATCTCTAATGGCTTTTAATAAAAGAGCTTTTAAAGTATCTTGATCTAAGTTATCCACTTTTTCTCTTTTTAAGTTATAGTTGAATATTTCAATTAAATCCTACAAATTTTCACCCTCTTTTCATAATTTTGAACACTTCATCTTTGTGATTGATGGGCATGCAATAATCCAAATACCTATCCAAAAACACTTTCATCACGTCATTCCATGTTCTTGTAGACTGAGTGACCAATCCCACGATCCATTTGAACGTAGCTCCTTTCAATATTGAAGGAAACAATTTGAGTTTTTTAAGAGTCTTGTAAATAATCATAATTTCTACATAATACTTCAAATTCAAATAAGAAGGTTTCAGGATCTTCACTTTTTAATCCACGAAAAGTTGGGAGGACAGAAGGTGATATATTTTTCGTTGTGGCGTCTGTTACTTCATCAACTATAAGCAATCCAAAAGAATTATCAACTTCCCTATTTCCTCTACCTCTTCCATTATTTCCTCTACCTTCTCCATTATTTCCTCTACCTCCTCCTCCTCCAAATAGTGAAAATTCTCCATCCTCTCCTTCTTATACCATTATAGTTTCTTCAGAGTTAATATAAGATTCAATCTGCAAGGTTAATTGCTCTTCCTCTGGTTCCTCTATCAATGGTATGTGGAAGAAAGGTTCTACTTCTTCTTCTCCACTAGGTATTCTTAATTCTTAAACTAAAATATATTCTCCTATAGAGGTGAAAAAGGCTACTCCTTCTGTTGGAGATCCAAGATTTTCTTCCTCCAAGACTGCCTCAGTAGATGAAGTAGGAAATCCTCTTGATTGAATTTCTTACCTTAGAACTTCATAAGCTCTATGGTTATGAATATGAGTTTGAGATGGATGTGTATCTCTTCTTAGTCTTGGTGGAGTAGGTGGTGTTGTAGGAATTGAACTCCTGCCTCTAGCTATGAACCTACCCCTCGAGTCTCTTTCTCTATGCATATCATTTTTTTTGGATGTAAGAGATGAATTTACCTAATTACACTTCCCCAGCAATGACACTAAAATTCTTAGTCAATTTAGTGTAATAAATTTCTTGCATGAATTATCAACTGAGGTTTGTAGACTGATGAAGTGTGATGCACTATATGTGCTTAGTTAACTTTTCTCTTACTTCGTTGTTTTGTATTTTATGATCGTTTTGGGATTTTCTATTCTTTGATGTCTAATAATATACAATCTATGAGAGATTTAAATTGATCTAATGAATTCTAAATGAAAGGGAAGGTTCCTAAGTTAGTCTAATCTCCTAAAAATGGACCAAGAACTATTGACTAGTTAAAACCTAATAAGAAAACAAAGCATCTATATTATCTTATCATTATTCCTAATCCATGGATCTAATTCTTAAAACCAAAAGTGATATTGATGCAGAAGTTAACTCATTAATTGGATTCATTTAAACATTAAACCATTCAATTTTGGAATATGATGAAATCAATCTCCTTGAAATGATTTTTCAGAATGTCAATTGATGCAACTAAGTATAGATGTGGAAGAAGAAAAGAAAAAGTAAAGACATGTAAAAATAACAATGGACTAAGTAAATTCAATCACTGTATGAATTAGATATTTAACCATTTAAGTTAGGATCATCATCATTTTGAAATGGTTTTTGAGAACATATATTAACACAGTCATTTGTCAGTTCTGTTATAAGAAAGTTAATAAGAAAACAGTAATAAAACTAAGCAACTATGTATTCTTATTGATGTGGCTCTCTGCAATTGATGTGGCTAGAATGCTAGCTAGTTAAAGATGCACTTTAAACCATCATTGAAAAATGAAGTTTGTATTATGCAAAAAATGAAGTCTGAATATAGAGTATCAACAAAAAGCCTGTAATTCCTTCTAGCTTCTAACTACCTCTTAGTTCCATGCAACCAATGTTTATAGGAAAATAACATAACTGTTTTGGAGAAAAACTTGCTACAGGTGGCTAATTTCAATTAAATCTAACATGACTATTTATGAGAGAAACTTGCTACAAGTGGCTTAATTGAGATTTTAATAGGACTGTTTAACATCTGATCAGCCACAGGTGGCTTAACTTGAATTACATCCTCAATAGAACTGTTAGACGCTTAATTAGCTATGAAAGTGAAAATCAAGAGTCTTACTGCTTCTAGATAATGTATTCGAATCCATCTTTGACCATGAATTTAGGAATTCTTTTCTATCGATATGGACTAAGTGAATAGGATAGAATCTGTTATCTCCTGGATTGAACCTTAGGCTAAAGGAAGGAAATGCTAGGGTAACCACAAACCACACTTAGCTAAGTAGCTAGTCCTACTAGGGCAGGAGAGGGCTCTCTCCGCAAGGATCTCACCCAAGATGACTGGATCAGGTAAATGATATTAGTCTAGGTATAGTAGTGTGAAGTCTTGATTAGATTTTGTAGGGGTGTTGTCGGATTAGGAGGAGCTAGATAGTTAGGTCTAAGGAACTAGGTCAGAATTGCAGGGTGTTCAATGTGCTAAGGTAGGCATAGGCTTTAGCACTCAAGGGCTTGATGGGGTGAGATGTTTTAGAATAGTGAGAAGCTAATAAGGGCATGTGAAAACCATGGATCCTTCCCAGACTACAAAAAGCATGAAATGGTGAATGGTTTCCCAAGGAAGAGCACTCATGCAATGAATACCGCCTATCAACTTGAAAAAATTCAACTAGAAAGTAATGAAATGATTAATGGAATACATAAAGCATATTAACACATTCTTACAGATGAAGAAACTGCACTAAAACTCATACCACATGGATCCCATTAAAATAGTTGCAATTCTCATTAATCTTCTGCCAAACTGTTTACAAAAGGTGTACAATCAAGGTATGAGCATCCAGCTGAGTCCAACCCTTTACAATGAGAAAGAAGAAGAAGATAAAGACATGAATTCAATCTCCTCCCATCCTTAGGGGTTGAATCCCTAAGATGAGGAGATAATCTAACTAATACTGAGCAAGAAATAGGAATATAAGCGTTTCAACAACTTGCATCTAAAAGTGAAAAATAGATTCATTTAAGCTCAAACTGACTTCTAAAGCAATGAATCTACCCTATATTACTACTTATCTATCATAATTACATGAAACGTCATCATTTACAATTTTGAATCATCATCCATGAGAGAGTTTCCATGATCATAGTCAAAAATTGGAAAACTAGCAATCCTGAGCAAAAATTGCCCTACCGCGGTGCCATTGGCCCAATGCACAACGCCACTTTTAGGTACCTTTTGGAGGCCTTATCAGCATCCAAATTAATCTCATGATAGCTCATTCGAAGGTTATTCAAGTCTACCTTCCTAAACACCTGGAATTTCTTAATTCGAAGATCATTTGACCCCACAAACCTTGATTCTCACAAGATTGTTTCTGTGTATCCAAAAAGTGGCAAAAAGGTCATTTTTAGGGTTTTTGACCTTTTGTTGGACCAATTATACCCCAAAAACTTTTAAAATTTCTAAGGTGCATCTCCTAATCAATTTGAATCCATAAATTCAAACCATTTCTTCATTGGGTGCACCCAGGAAAAGCGCACCGCCACAGCTAGGTAGTTTTCATGTGTGTAGAATTTCAAAAAATTGCAAGTGACACAATTTCCTCCAAAGCTGTCGAAAATTGGTGATAAGCACCATCATCAAGTGTCCTAATGAGCCAAGGAAGCTTCAGCAAGCATCCGAAGCCTATCCTCCTCCTGTTTGCCTTTAAAGGCCTGCCTTAATCTAGCTTTCATCTTCTTGACCCTCATATTGCAAATCTTGTTTTGGGTCCTATAATGGTAGTCCATGTGTCTGATTATCTGATTGTATCTATTGGCCTTCTATAGTAACTACTCAAGGTGAAATTTGACCCTCTCAAGCCAAGTCTCCCTATCATCTTCATTCTCTTTCTCAATAGGAGTCAAAGTGACTTGTGCCTCTTTGCCACTTTGTCGTTTCATCTTGAGTATTTCCAGCTCCATGAGGACATGTTTGTCACTCAATTCCTTGTTTTCTTGCTCTAAATATGTGATGGCATATTTTTCCCTCTCCAAATTGTTTGCAAAATCTTGTACTTGAGCGTCCCTTTCTTGTATTATGATGTATTTGATGGTTTCTTCATCTTGAGCATCTGAGTTAATGATTTCAACTCCAAGATGAGTATAATGTTGCTCCAGCTCATCATTCTTAGTGAACTCAAAGTCCCTTTCCTCCTCATCATCAAGAATCTCCTTTGGCATCTTTTCCTTTCCTTTGTGCAGAAGCTGCACCTGTACCTGTCATGTTAATGAAGAAGGTAAAGCCCCTTCCACCTCCTATGGATCTAGCATTTGCCTATGGTCTAATGAAGAAGGCAAGGTCCCTTCCACATCCCATGGAGAAAACACTTGCCTATCTACTACAAATAATCTCCTTGTACCCCTCTGATATGTCATGTAAATAGGCACCTTAGTAGTTCTAGTCTTCTTGGCTTCCTCATTCACCTGAACACTACTAGAAGGCCCTCCTGCTTCTTGAGACACTAGTGGAGGTATTTGGGGACCCCTGAAGATATCATGACAAATAAAGGTTTCCCAAGAGATGTTGAGGAGACTAAGATGATGAAGCACAATGACCTTGATCAGGGAGTAATGATAGATACTACTCATCTGCTGAGGGTATGGCTTCTTCTGGACAAAATGAGCCATCTTCTCAATATTCCTGAATAAGAAGTAAGGGAGGTTTAACATCCTCACCCTAGTAAAATGCATAAGGAGCTTGCTGTGATAGGTGTACAACCTGGAAAATCTGCCCTCACAAGTGAAATACTTCATCATGATTTTTATCATGGGGGCATACTTCTCTTTGAGAAATATAAAAGGAAAAAGTCTCTTCACCTCATTTCTATGCTAGGGTTTGATGTAAGGCTAATAGTAGTGTTCATCTAGGTCCTGGGCCTTGTACCATTTTCCCCCTACATTTGGAATCCCGGTGGCATCTGAAATGATGAATGGTGAAACTATGAATGACACCCCAGTCACCTTGTTTTCCTAAAGATAAGATACAAAGAGTCTAGTGATCTCCAGGTGGTATTGAAATTTCTCTACCTACTCACAGAACTCATAACAGCCAAGGTATCTAAAACATGTGACAACCAACTGAGAGGCTTGCAATTCCCTAAGGTTTGATGGCTCTTCTCTGATAATCCTGCCTTGTGCGGTTTTCTCTATTGTCTAGCTCTATCTACTGAGGTGTCACTACCTGTGTTTTCCTCCTCATCATAGTATCAGTCCTCTTGGTCCATGTTTGCAAATTTGAGGTTGTATGGAGGGAATGAGTGAAAGTGTTTTATGAGTGAGGGGATGGGAAATGACTTTATGGGCTAAAAATGAATGAGGGAGTAGGAAATGAGAGGAAGGGCTTGTTTTGAGAAATTTCCCTTGGCGAAGAGGAATAAAACTGATGGGGGAATATGGAATAGGGATAAAGGGACAAAGGGATAAGGGATAGGGTTTAGAGTTGTAGTGAGTGATATGAGGAACACTGATAGTTTAGGGTTCTAGGCATCACTAGGGAAATTTAGGGTTTCATGTTTAACAGGGAAAATGATGCTTAGGATGTTTGATTTGCAAAGCAAAGCTAATGTGAGGGATGTCAAATTACTTGCAATGATGGAAAAAGGGAACAATTTGAGGTTGGTATGAAAATTTGAGGCTTTTCTATCCCTCCTACACAATGCACAGCGTCGGTGCACAGATGCGCAGTGCCACCCTAGAAGCGCAGTGCTACTGTAAAATAACACTGGGAAAATTTTCCAGACGCATAACACCAGCCTCAATGCACAACACCAAGCCTTCAACCTACGACGCCACCTTTCCTACCTCAGAAGTGCAGCGCCGCTCTGCCAATGCACAACGACACTGCTCCACTTCTCTTGAAGTTAAACACCAAGTCTTCCTTCACCCAAAACTCACTCAAGCTTGCCTCTTCTTCTCACTTTTTTGACTTCTTGCTTGCCAACGAGAATAATGAATTTGAAAATGAAATGTGAGAGCAAAAATAGGAGTAGATTTTGATTTTCAATTTGAAAAGCCCACTTTCTAATGTTTCTTGTCCTTCTCAAAACTCTGTTTTAATTCCTTTTCTTCATTGTGTCTTTGCAGGTGGATAATGCTCAACTTGAACTGATTTTTGTAGTTTTTCTCTATCTCGTAGCAAGGAGAGATGCTCTGGTGCATTTGGGAACATTTATTACATATAGTGACTTAAAATTACATATGAAATACAAATAAACTCAAAATACTCTATTTTAACCTCAAAAACATGTTTTTGAGGTGAAAATTACATTAAGTTAAAATATGATTATTTAGTGGCTATGACCTACAAGCCATCATTCTTGACTTATTCATCATCCTCATATCCTTTCTGACCTTTATTGGCATGTTGAAATCAGGCTTTTGACCTTGGAAATGAAACCCTAAGACCTAATGAAATCATTCCCTATGACCTAATGAAAGAATGATTGAAAATTGAGCATGAAACCATAACTGAAGGCAACCTGAAGAAGGGTCAGCAAGTATACTCTACGAGGGAAAAATTTAGATTTTGAGAAGAGAAGACAACCATAAATGGATCAATTTGGCATGACCTAATGAAATGATGTAATAATTTTAGTATGGGACCCCTAAAATGAAAATGCAAAAAGCAAATTTTGATCCCCGATGGAAGTATGCAGATACTGACACTAACATTGGCCTTATTAGAGATGGTAGCCCTTTGGGGGTGTCAGGAACACCACAGAGCAAGTGCCTCATCCATTGGTCAATATGGTCAAAAAAAAAAATGAAAATGAATCAATACAAATTGAAAACTAACTCACAACCAAAATGACTCTAAACTTGACTATAAACCAAAATTGACACTAATCATTCAAACTTTATAGCCTTCGCTTCATGCCCCAAGCTCATATGGCAATGTACTTGAAAACATGCAAGGAAAATTAGACTGGTATATACAATGAAGGTGAAGTAACTTCAGGGAACAACCTCAAAAGTAGTAGTGCTTCAGGAGCCTACCATTCACTGGCACTACTGAACAATCTAGACCATCCATTTCCTTCAACAAAAATGCATTTTGTCCCTGATAAGCTGAGATTTTATATAGTCCTTTCCATAAATGATCAAAGTTACCATGCTTTCATTTTTCCTCATACCGTGCATCCCACCACAACACTACATCTTCTAGCTAAAACTTTTATGCTTTGGTTTTGTCGTCATAAATCTTCTTTATCTTCTCTTGCAACTGGAAAGTGTTTTGGGAAACCTCTTCCATTGTTTGTTGAATGTGAATCATTTGATTAATTATGTTCTGAATATCATCATCTTCATTTCTAGCTTCCTGTAAATAATCTCATGACCGGGACTACAAGTGATGTAGGAAATACTGTGTTAGTACCATAAACCAACTCAAAAGGTGACATACCTACGGATTTCTTACTAGTCACTCTGTCAGCCCAAAAGGCATTAACAAGATTTTGATGCCAATTCTTCTTGTTTACCTTCAACATTTTCTTGATAATGTTCACCGAGGACTTATTTGATCATTTAGCCAATCCATTTCCTTGTAGGTAGTATGACGTGGAATGACCCAATCTAATACTGTACTTGTTGCAAAACTCAACCATCGTCTTGGACTTAAATGTTGTTGCATTATCTGTTATAATCTTGTGAGGGCACCCAAAACAAGACAAGATATTAGATTCTAAAAATTGGATAATTACTGTGTTCGTGGCTTGCCTTGTCGGAATGGCCTCAATCCACTTGGTAAAGTAATTGGTAGCTATCAAAATCCATTTGTGTTGTGCTGATGATGTAGGATGAATTTCCCCTATGAAATCAAGTCCCTACTACTAGAAAGGAGCATTTACTTCCACTGGTTTCAAAGGAAGAGGAAGCAAATTCCATTTCCCTTGAAAAACTTGGCATTCATGGCAGCTCTTCACTGTCTTATACAAATCTAAAAACAAAGTTGGCCAATAATATCCTACTCTCAACACTTTGTTAGCTGTTGCTTTCCAAAACAAATGAATGTCATAATCACCTCTATGAAAATCATTCATTACCTGTTGAGCTTCATCTTCAACCAAACAATTAAGAAGAACTCCTCCCAGATCTTTCCAATAGAGAGCACTATTTAAAATGCAGAATTTTGCAGACTTGAGTTTAAGTGATCTACCTTTACTTCTTAACCTTCTAGGAGGTGGAAAAAGATGCTAAAGAACATAAACTATATTAGAATACCAAGGTGATTTGAGAGACATTTCTGATACCTGAATGAGTGATCCACCATATTCATCCTTTGACATTTATGCAATAAGATTTATGTCTAGAGCATGCAAATTTGATTCAGTCATCAGTTTTGCGAAGCCTTGTCCTTTGATTAGTTTGTTAAGCTTAATCTCAAGATCATCTTCAACATTGTTGTTATCCACTTACCTCTTCTTTCCTTCAGATTAGTTTGTGAATGCAAAATGTATACTATGAAATCCTTCAATGCTTTTATAAGAGCTAGTGCTTATTTTTCAATGATATTGTACCACAAGGTAGCATCTTCAATAGTCCTACCAAAAAAATAAATGGGTTGCTCTATTTGATCTCTCTTTTGCATCAATACCGCAGCCATGGTGTGCTCGGATGCAAATGAAAATATAATAAAATCATGAGTATAATTAGGACTAATCAAGACTGGGGCTGTGGTTAAAGTAAACTTTACCAAGTTGAATGACTTCATGGCATCCTCAGTCCATTTCACAGTGTTGCCTTCCTTCAACATATTAGTTATTTCATGTAATATTCAGCCAAATTTGGTATAAATCTACGTAAGAAATTCATCTTACCATTGAAAGCTTGGATTTCTTTTTTGTTGCGCGGAAAGTCTATATGTTGAATTGCCTCCGCCCTTGAAGAATCAATGTGAATACCATCTTTAGAAATGATATGACCAAGTAGCTTACCCTTGTCCATGGAAAAAAGACTCTTTTTCATGTTGAGAGAAATCTCGAACTTCCTACATTTTTGAAAGACAATCCTTAAGTGGTGGAAATGCTCATTATTAGAACCAAAAAATACCTTCAATTCATCTAAATAAACAACGAAGAAAAAATCCTTCTCATTAGCAAAGGTTATGTCCACTTCTTGCTGAAAAGTGGCTCTGACATTATTATGGAGGCAGTTTTTTCTTGGTCTTTTTCATGCACCAAGATCTGTTTATAGCCTAAGTAACCATCAAGTAGTGATATTCGTGATGCTCCAATTAATCTTTGTAGAATGTGGTCCATCTTAGGAAGTGGGTAATTATCATTTAAGGATACCTTTTAGAGGTTCTGCAAATCTATGCACAACCTTATTTCTCCAGTCCTCTTTCGTACCAGGACCAAATTTGAAATCCAATAAAAAAATCTAATTGGCACAATGATGCCAACTTTAAACAATCTATTTACCTCTTTCTCGACGGACGACAACAACTTTGGATTGATTCTCCTCAAGTTCTATCTAAAGGTTTTTGATTTGGCTTGATAGGAATAGTATGCTGAATGATATCCTTGTCATACACCTTCAAATCTGAATACTCCCAAGCAAAGACACCAGAAAATTCAGAAAGTAATCTAACATACTCAGCCTTTACTTCAGGAGACAATGCTTTTGATAACTTTACAAGCTTGGGCTTGTCAGCTGTTCCAAGATTTACATCTTCAACTCCTTTGTCCGTAGGAATCAAGCTCAATTTTCTTGCCACAATATCCTCATCAAAAAGCTCTTCTAAAGGTATGAGACCGCTAAGAATAATGTTATCCTTCAGCTGTAAAACCTCCATCTGGTTTACCTCAATCCCTTGTTCATTGGAATCACTATCATCATCAATGGAACCATTCTAAAACTTTCCTTAATTCTGCAAAAAGGCATTAATTTCATTATCATCCCAAAACACTTGCCAATACCTCAAATTATTAGGAACAACAGGCCTATGTTTGACATGAATTTCAAATTTGTTACTAGAATTCATTGGAATCTTCAAATTGCTGGCCATAGTGGTGAGTGAATGTGTAATGATATTTTCAATCCAGGGTACTATTGTCAAGGTATATTCTGGAAACATCCTCAAAATATCCAAAACTATATTTCTATAGGCTCTCATCTGTGGATGCTTTGCTTGATATTCTCCTTTTACATGTTTAATCACCAGCTTTAAGTCTTCATAAACAGAAACCCTTTTCACATTGAGCTTCTTCAAAATTTTAAGACCTATAATCAAAGCCTCATACTCTACTTCACTATTAGAGCAATCAAAAGCTAACTTTTAGGAACCTACTCTAACATTACTTAGGACTTTAGTAGGCTGGAAAGTAGGGCTTCAAATCCAAATTCCAATACCAACACCATCCTTACCCATAAAACCATCGAAATTCATCCTCCAAAGGTCGGCTTCATCTTCTAGATGCTGAAATTATGTTTCCTTCTCTACCTTACCTTGGCTAATTACTTCTTTTTTCTGCTCTTCATTGACCTTTTGCTATTGTGTAGGCTGCTCAGAAGAACTTGCTATCTCTTCTTTTTCCTGATTAAAGAATTCTCTAAAATTCTCGGAAATTTTTGGTACATCACCTACTTCTACAAGTTCAATGTCTACATCATTCAATCCACTATCAGAGTACAAAACAAAGGACTCTAAATCAATATGTACAACATTTATTGGATGATTCACAGGCTTCTCTTTACTAGTGATCATGTACTTCATTTTCTTTTCTCGGTATATCATCCTCAATTAATCGAAAATTGGGATGGTAGCATAAGAGAAGTCAAGTTGTAAAGTTCCTTTGAGCTTAGCACCCCACAATCTAGATAAGAGAAAACCAAATTGATGTAGTATATCAGCAACTACCACATCCATCAAAACATTTTTGGCTGGGATTTGATCAAAAGAAACCACCAAATTTTTTATGAGACTAATGCAACGAACTCTACCAGAGTCAAAGGAGTATAAATCGTGATATTTTCGAGTGATATCTAGGCCCAACTTTTCCGTAATGGCTTTAGGCATCAAATTATGGGAAGCTTTGGAATCTAACATAGCATTATGGAGAATGTACTCATGCAATCTAAGACTCAGATAAAAGGGAGGGACTTCACTATCTTCAGGCTGACCTTCTATGGTTGGACCAAAAATGAGTTCAATATGATCATATTCGACATTCACCATGTCTGAAAAATGATCAATTTGCAATATTCTAGATACATCATGTTTATAATTGATATTCTTGACTAGCTTAGTTAAAGGAATGGACACTTTCAATTTAGCAATTTCACTTTCTAAATTAAAGGATGAAACGTTCTCTACCACTTTGACACTAATGTCCTTCTTATCTTCTTTCTCTTTCGTTGTACTATCATTTTGCTAATTGTTCTTCTCATTGGCAGTGATACTTGTCGATGGTACTTTGCTGGGACTCGGATCAGCAATATCTTTCCCTTTCTTCCAAGTGTTTGAGGAATCATTCTTGGATTGCACATCCTTTGTTTTCTAAATAGTATCAACCAGTGCATCTCTGCTCCTTAAAGAGTACTACCTCTTTTGTGAAGACAAAGAATTCATATAACCATGTTGATAATCAGCAGATTCAGCCTCCAAAACCACATCATTTGCTAAGATGTAATATTCATTCCTTTGTATGTCTGGAACTTCTGCATAGCGTTCATCAGTGAAAAAGTGATTTGTTTCAATTACTGAGCCTTCATCATCTTCTTCTTACATTCCTTGAACATAATTCTGCTGTAAGGGAGTTCTGATTTGCTATTATTGTGCTGGTTGTTTTGGTGCCTTCTGTTCTCTCTACTTGATTCGGAATTGGGGCTATTGTTGTCCTCTAAAATTTTGATTTCGAATTGGTGGTTCAGTTCTATATGTGATTGTTAACCAGTCAACCATCCTTTCCATTATTTGAATCAATGTATCCATCTTTACATCTGAAGGAGATGCTTCTTCTTTTATGGTCACTCTTTTCTCTAATCTCATTCTTGCTCTTTTGGCCAACAAGTTTGCTTCTACACTTACTACATTCTTTTGCATCTCTTCTATTATTGTAGGATCACGTTCCCACAGCTGATATGCCATATTAGCATCAAAATCGTTTGGAAAATTTACCAAAGCCAATCCCTCCGGTGGTTTAATGTTGGCCGGAATAGCATTATATACTGTATTAAACCTCACACAATAGTCTTGCACACTTTCACCAACATTTCTCTTGATGTTTTCATACTCAGACAAAATATGAAGTGGATTATTCTTCACCTCCCACCGATCCTGGAATCTCCTGTGGAGGATTGGTAAAGTGGTGATAGAAGCAGCTAGTAAAGCTCTGAACCATTTTTGAACTTCACCTCCAAAACTTTGTACAAACAATCTCATCGACACATATTCAATTTCTACTTCATGGAGGTCAAAGAAATCATTCATTCTATCAACATGTTGTTGAGCTGTAATGGTTTGAGTGGCATCAAAGAAAGTTATCTTGGTTTGATAATCAATGGGCATGGCACTAGGATTCTGAGATAAAACAAGGGGTGCATATTGAGCAGCCATAACTCAAGGTGGATTTACAACAAGGATTGGGCTACTAAGAGTTGATGGAGAGCTAGGAGGAATAGGTGACTGATGGGGGATGATAGGTTGACGTGTAAGAGAAGGTATGAATGGAGGTGGGGAATGAAATTTAGAGGTTGAAGGGAATAATGATGAACTAAGGGTGGTGGACACTAGTTTAGAAAGCTCAGGGATCTTAGCAGTAGTGAGGGATGATTGAGGAGAATTTAGGATATACTCATCAATTGGCTGGTTTTCCTTTTGGACTTCGAGGTTTGCAATAAACTCTGG
The DNA here is from genome assembly GCA_000404065.3 of Pinus taeda. Taxonomy (NCBI): domain Eukaryota; kingdom Viridiplantae; phylum Streptophyta; class Pinopsida; order Pinales; family Pinaceae; genus Pinus; species Pinus taeda. Next base: position 60,967 of record APFE031042425.1, read on the forward strand.
ATCTAGAGCTATATCATCAAGTGCACTTTCAATCCTAGTTATGAATAGGGAAAGGTCAAACAATAGATCAAAGGTGAGATCTTCTAAAAACAACCACTCATCTAGGCATGAATCTACTCTTATTGAAGGTCTGGACTAACTAAAGTTTCTTGTCTTTTGAGTCTTCTTGAAATCAGATTAGGATTATCAACTACTGGGGCTAGATTTTAATCTAGATTGGCCCTAGTGTACTTTCTCGAAGCCGGTGTGCTCAAATTTTGAAGTTTTATATATTTCTTTACAACTTTCCAATTCAACCTAGTAAATTCTAAAACTCATCATCCATAAGCTTAAGAATTCAAATGAAAGATATTACTAAGGTGATTAGTCTTTTTGTTCCCTAGTATGGTTTCCACTATGTTATCACCTATGTTGAACCTTAGGATGAAGGAAGGAAATGCTAGGGTAACAACAAACCATGCTTAGCCAAGTAGCTATCCCTAGAAGGCTGGGAGAGGGGTCTCTCTATAAGGATCTCAACCAAGATGACTAGATCAAGTAAAGTATATTAAGCTAGGTATAGTATAATGATGTTTTGATTGGATTTTTTAGGGGTTTTGCTAGATCAAGAGGAGCTGGACGGTTAGGTCTAGGGAACTAGGTCAGAATTGTAGGGTGTTCAATGGGGTAAGGTAGGCATATGCTTTAGCACTCAAGGGCTTCATGGGGTGAGATGTTTTATACTGGTGAGAAGCTAATAAGGTTATGTGAAAACCATGGATCCTTCCTAGACTGTAGAAATAGTGAAATGGTGAATGGTTTCGCAAGGTAGAGCACTAATGTAATGAATTTCGCCTATCAACTTGAAAACATTCAACTGGAAAGTATTAAAATGATTGATGGAATACATAAAAAATCTTAACAAATGATTACAGAAGAAGAAACTGCACTAAAACTCATACCACATGGATCCCATAGATATAGCTGCAATTCTTATTAATCTCCTACCAAACTACTTACAAAAGGTGTACAATCGAGGTATGAGAATCGAACTAAGTGCATCCCTTTACAATGAGAAACAATAAGAAGATATAGACATGAATTCAACCTCCTCCCCTCCTCAAGGGTTGAATCCCTGATATGAGGAGCTAATCTAACTAATACTGAACATGAAACAGGAATATAGGCATTTCAACAACTAGCCTCTAATAGAGAAAAACTAATTCATTTGAGCTCAAACTGACTTCTACAACAATGAATCTACGCTCTATTACTATTTATCTATCATAATTACATTTGAATTCATCATTTACAATGGCAAATCATCATCCATGAGAGAGAATCCATAATCATAGTAAAAAACTAGAAAACTAGCCATTCGGAGCAAAAACTGCCTTATGCGTAGCGCCACTGGCCCAACACATAGCGCCATTTTTAGTTCCTATTTGGAGGCCTTCTCGGCATCCAAATGGAGCTTATGATAGCTCAGTGGAAAATTCTTCAAGTATAATTTTAGAAACACCTAAAATTCTGGAATTTGAAGCTCATGTGTCCCCTCAAAACTTGATTCTCCCAAGACTGCTTCTATGTGTTCAAAAAGTGGTAGAAAGGTCATTTTTAAGTTGAATTTTGACCTTTTGGTGGACCAGTTCTGACCCAAAAACTTTGAAAATTTCTAGGGTGCATGTCCTCATCGCTCTGAATCCAAAAATTTAAACCATTTATTGATTGGGTGCACCTAGGAAAAGCATAGCGTCAGTGGCGTTGTGCGTCTAGGCAATTTTACGACGTGTAGAATTTCAAAAATTTGCAAGTGACAAAATATCCTCCAAAGTTGTCAAAAATTGGTGAGAAGCACCATCATCAAGTGTCCTGATGAGCCAAGAAAACTTCAACAAGCATCATAAGCCTATCCTCCTCCTTTTTGCCTTTCAAGGCCCGCCTTAGTCTAGCTTTCATCTTTTGACCCTCATATTGCAAATCTTGTTCCAGGTCCTATAATGAAAGGCCATGTGTCTGATCATCTGGTTGTCTCTATTGGCCTTCTGTAGCAACTTCTCAAGGTGGAAGTTGACCATCTCAAGCCAAGTCTCCCTATCATCTTCAATCTCTTTCTCAATAGAGTCAAAGTGACTTGTGCCACTTTGCCACTTTGTTGTTTCATATTGAGCATTTCCAGCTCCATGAGGACTTGTTTGTCACTCAATTGCTTGTTTTATTGCTCCAAATATCTGATGACATATTTGGCCCCCTCCAAATTATCCACCAAAGCTTGTACTTGAGCTTCCCTTTCTTGTATGATGATATCTTTGATGATTTCTTCATCCTAAGCCTCTAGTCAATTATTTCAACTCAATGATGAGTATAACACTACTCTGGCTCATCATGCTGAGTCAAGTCAAAATCCCTTTCCTCCTCATAATCAAGACTCTCCTCCAACATCTTTTCCTTCCCTTTGTGTAGCTATTGCACCTATACCTATTGTGTCGATGAATAAGGAAAATCCCGTTCCAACTCCTGTGGAGCTAGCATTTGCCTATGGGTTGATGAAGAAGGCAAGTTCCCTTCCACATCCCATGGAGAAAACACTTGCCTATCTGCTGCAAATAATCTCCTTGTGCCCCTCTGATATGTCATGTAAAAGGGCACCTCAGCGGTTCTAGTCTTCTTGGCTTCCTCATTGACCTAAACACTGCTAGAAGGTCCTCCTGCTTATGGAGACACTAGTGGAGGAATTTGAGGACCCTGAACATATCATGAGAAATAAAGGTCTCCCAAGAGATGTTGAGGAGACTGAGATGATGAAGCACAATGATCTTGATCACGAAGTAATGATAAAGACTGCTCATCTGCTGAGGGTATGGCTTCTTCTGGGAAAAATGAGCCATCTTCTCAATATTCCTAAACAAGAAGTAAGGGAGGTTTAGCATCCTCACCTTGGTGAAATGCATGAGGAGCCTGATGTGATAGGTGTACAACCTAGAAAATCTGCCCTCATAAGTGAAATACTTCATGATGATTTTCATCATGGGGACATACTTGTCTACGTGAAATTTGAAAGGAAAAAGTCTATTCACCTCATTTCTATATTGGGGTTTGATATAAGGCTCATATTAGTGTACATCCAGGTCCTGGGCCTTGTACCATTTCTCCCCTAGATTTGGAATCCTGGTGGCATCTGAAATGATGGATGGTGAAATTGTGAATGACACCCCAATAAGAGTCACCCTGTTGTCCTAAAGATGAGCTACAAAGATTCTAGTGAGCTTTGGGTGGTATTGAACTCCCTCTACCTACTCACAGAACTCATAGCAGTCAAGATATCTGAAACATGTGGCAGCCAACTGAGAGGCCTGCAATTACCTAAGGTTTGATGGCTCTTCTCTAATAATCCTGCCTCCCTTGTGTGGTTTTCTCTGCTATCTAGCTCTATCTACTGAGGTGTCACTACCTGTGTTTACCTCCTCCTCACAATCTTGCTCCTATTGGTCAATGTTTGCAAAGTTTGAGGTTGTATGGAGGGAATGAGTGAAAGTGTTTTAGGAGTGAGGGGATGGGAATTGACTTTATGGGAAAAAAATGAATGAGGGAGTAGGAAATGAGAGGGAGGGCTTATTTTGAGAAATTTCCCTTGGGGAAGAGGGATAAAAGGGATGGGGAAATATGGAATAGGATAAAGGGACAAATGGATAGGGGATAGAGAAATAGAGATAAGGTTTAGAGCTTTCGTGAGTGATAGGAGGAACAAATATAGTTTAGGGTTTTAGGCATCACTAGAGAAATTTAGGGTTTCATATTTAACATGGAAAATGATGCTTAGGATGTTTGATTTGCAAACCAAAACTGAAGTGAGGGACGCCAACATACTTGTAATGATGGAAAGAGGGAAAAATTTGAGGTTGGTATGAAAATTTGAGGCTTTTCTTGACCTCCTACACAATGCGTAGCACTGGTGCACAAACGTGTAGCACTACCGTAGAAGCGCAACGCTAGTGTAGAATAACATTGGGAAATTTTCCCGATGCGCAACACTAACCTCAATGTGTAGCACAAAGCCTTGAACGTGAAGCGCCACCTTTCTTTCCTCAGAAGCATAGTGTCGTTATGCTAGTGCGCAATGTGTAAAATTATGGTATGCTCTATTGCTTAGAGCAATTTACTTATCTTTCTGGTTATTATCCAGAGACTAGCAATCACATGTACATTAAGTAAAGTGCAGATAGAACATTTAAATAATCTACATAAAACAAGCTAAGACAAGAGACACAAGATGTGGTGGCTAGCCAAGGACAAACCCCAATATGGGGAAACCCTTTGATCAAATCTTCTTTTATCTTCAATAATTCAGCAGAGAGAAATAGTAGAAAAATCTGATTTATATCAGCAGCAGAAAACCTTAGATCAACCCTAAACTAGGGCAATCAATATCTGTGAAACCGGAGGATAGACCAACTTGATTCCTGTGTCAAAATTTTCATCCTTCCAAGGAGGATCAGCCACACCAAACTTTTAGTCAACAATAGTCAATGCTGGTAAAAATACCTTCCTGCAGCTTCAGCCCTAAAAATCTACTTCCTTCTTTTCACACGTGTGAGAGGGAGAGCCTTTCTGTATAGGAGAGAGAAGAGACTCTTTTTCTACAGAGGAAAGAGAGAGATGTGTGATGAGAAGTGAAGTGAGCAAATGAGGATAATGCTCATTTTATTTATATACAAAATGTTAGGGTTGAATAGACATGATTGTTGGGATTTTGAGTCTACATAAGTTGCTATCTGACCTTCATAATTTGTCCAAAATCAAAATAAATTCATATCTTCATAAATACTTGTTGGAATCGAATGATCTTTAGATCAATCCTACACCTCTCGATGAGAGGAATCTAGGAAAATATCAACATCCATAAATAAGGTGACCCACATGATGTTTAGCCCTAGTTGCGAATTTTAACACTCCCTGTCAACTAGGGAGAACTTCATCTGCAATCTGTCAGACTATCACTATTGTCCATCCATTAAATGCATTGTCTTGTATGGCTTGACCCTACTTGCTCTACTCTAAACTTTGCTCTGCTCAGTTCTTCTCTGGTTTGCTTTGCTTTGCTATGCTTTTTTGGAATTATGAAGAAGAAGAAATGATCGAGGATGTATCATACCATTCTCCATTGACCCAAAGTTAGTCTCAGAGTGTGTACCACTCTCATTGGTCCCAGACTAGTATCATTGATACTATATCGATGAATATCATCCTAGCATAGGGAGTATGGTAGATACAACGATGTGTCCATCGGTAATACTGTGGTCCCTATCCTCATCTCCCTGCTCATTGATCAGCTGAGAGGTACTTCACATGAGTCCCAGACTACATGGGTAGGATGCCTCGATAGGAGAATTAATCATCCTATCCATAGGAGAATGAATCATCCTGTCCAGTGGATGGCATGGAGAACTAATCATCCTGGCCCACAATTTCCTTGGAGAATGAACCATCTTGGCCCATAGGAGAGCTAATCATCCTGTTCCATAATCGCCATGGAGAATAAATCATCCTGGACCACAAGAGAACTAATCATCCTGTTCCATAGTCTCCATGGGGTGTCACAAGGGAAGGTTGAACCTTTTACCCTGTACAAAATGCACCAACAGGGGATGGTGAGTGTTGAGTTCCAAAATTGCATCTCTCTTAAGCAACTTTCTCATCCTTCCTCCTTTGCTTTTCCATGAAAAATTCATCCTTAATCATCAAAATCCATTGCACATTGCCTCAAGGAGTATATTTTAGTGATTTACAAGTTATATTGTTATGTTTTTTATTTGAATAGGTTTTTGTCTTTCAGCTACGGAACGTAGCCACATTCCGTAGCTAATCGGCTGTTCCATAGCCATCTCCATGGTTTTGTAGGTTACAGGTGTCAAGAGAGGAAAAGGACCACATCAGTACCTTGGAAAATGTCAGAGCATGGATTGTATCCTATCCATTTGGCCTAGATCAATGAGGAGGACTCTGGTCGAAGTGAAGTCAACTGCAGAAGACCTATGGCAAGTAGTACTATGTTTTTCACATGATTCTCAGCGATGGATCTGAGGTAGTCTCCTGAAGCCAAGGACTTCATTTTCCACCTGCACAAACAAAATCCAACAACCACTGTTAGAAGATTTATGATTCAATGCCTCCGAAGACAAGAATTCCGCATACACTACCTATCTATGTGTTTTGCTATAGTTGATTTCTCTCTTCAAAATAGGTGTATATTTTTCCTATGAATACCAGTGTGTAGAACATAGAACAAGTTCAATTTTTTGCTTATGTAATGGTGTAATTTCCGCTTTGTAGTGTGAAGAACTCATTTCTCTATTTTAATACAAAAGATTTGTTTTTAATGGATCCCTAAAGCGCTTGTGAAGTGTTGATTCCGTGTTGATAATCCGAGAGCTTACAGAGTGCCCTTACATGGTCAAGGGTACATTTTATTTCTGTTTTGTATTGAATAGTTCAGTTGTACATTCACTGTTTTTTTCGTTATGTTTATAATCATTTTCTAACTCTGTTTGTAAATGCAGATTGTGTTATCCTTTCACTAACTCAGAGTAGTTGTATTCCAGCGTAGAATAGTCCTTTGATTTTCATTACTTTCTAGTCTTTTACCTATAGCTTTAAGTTGATATTAGTAGCATAAATTGATTTATTTCATCTGTTGTTCATTATTTTTCTAGATTTTAAATTAAGTTGTTCATTAGTTTGTACCAATGATGATATAAATGAATGTTCCTAAAAGCCTTTCAGTTCATGGTTAATCCTGAAACTAAGTGGTGAAATGTTGCATTTATGAATGAGTTTTCATTACACTTTGTGTTCATTAGTTTTTGAGTTAAGCTGTTCGATCTCATTTTCTCATCTAAGCTTTGGTTTTTAATTGAGTAGATGGTAGTTTTAAGTCCTTTCAGTTCATGTTTTGGAAATAATCATAACAACAAGAAGAGAAGCTCTATTTTCATTTTCTTGTTCACAAACTTTACTTCCAAATTTGGACTAAAAGCACGTTTAGCTCTCTTTCCATTTCTCTAAACTCTTAGCAGCAGTAGATTAAGATTTTTTAGACTAGATTGTAGAACATTAGGAATCAAAAGAACAAAACCCCAAAACGAACATAAAAACTCAAAAATAGTGAGTTAAGGGGGTCATCTAGTACATATAGTGCACTACACTTCATTAGTTTACAATACCGGGATCGATAATTTATGTAGCAATTTAGGACACTAAATTGACTGAACATTTTGGCGCCATTGCCGGGGATGTGTAACTAGGTAGCCTTATCTCTTATGTTCATAAAAAAAATAAAAACAAAAAAACAAAAATAATGACATGCATAGAGAAAGAGACTCTAGGGGTAGATTTATAGCTAGGGGCAAAAGTTCGATCTTCACAACTCCACCTACTCCACCAAGAGTTAGGAAAGATACACCTCCATCCCAGACTCATACTCCTAGCCATAGAATTCCTAGAATTCAAGGGGCAGCAACTCAGTTAGAAGATTCTCCCACTTCATCTACTAAAACAAACCTAGGAGAGAAGACCTTTTTCACTTCTACATGGGAGCCTATTGTAGTTGAGGAAGTAGGAATACCTAGGGAAGAAGAATAAGTAGAAACTCTCTTTCATCATCCATTAATAGAAGAACTAGAGGACTCTAAAGAAACTATATGGTAGAAGAAGAAAAAGATGGAGAATGCTCACTATTTGGAGGAGGGGATAGAGGGAGAGGTAGATGAAACAATGGAGGAGGTAGAGGTAAAAATGGAGGAGGAAGAGGAAATAAGGAAATAGATAACTCATTTGGATTCCCTATAGTATATGAGGAAACACATACCACAATGAAAAACATCTCACCATCTGTCCTCCCAAAATTTTATGGGTTGAGAAGTGAGGATCCTTAAACATTTTTGTTTGAGTTTGAAGTCTTGTATAGAACCCATGACTAACTAGAAGACTCTCAAAAACTGAAATTGTTCCCTGCAACACTAAAAAGGGCTGATTTGAAATGGTTTATGGGATTGGTCGCTCAATCCATTAGAACTTGGAATGACATGAAACATGCATTTTTGGATAGATACTTGGATTATTGTATGCCTACCAATCATAAGGATGAAGTGTTCAAAATTATGCAAAAGGAAGATGAAAACTTAGAGGATTTTCTTGACAGATTCAACTACAGTTTGAAAAGAGAAAAAATGAACAATTTAGATGAAGAAACTTTGAAAACTCTTTTGTTAAAGGACATTAGATATGAATGGATAGATATCCTTAACATGATGTGGAAGGGAGACATCTCTCAACTTCCATTGAGTGACATAATAGAACTATGTGTTCATCTTTCAAGAGGGAAATCTAAAACTCGGAAAGGACCAAGACATCCTTCTTTTTCTAGAGCAAACAAATCTACAACCGGATCTATAAGTAGGGTAGAAATTGGAAATATGCTTGATGATTTTAAAACTGATATTTTACAGAGCCTTAGTGAGTAGCTAGATACCCTCAAAATCCAAAACAAGCAGAAAATAGAGGTTGATGCCTTAGCCATATTTTGTCTGAAATGCAAAAAGAAACATGCTCTAAGGGAATACCCTTTAGATGCAAAAATTGTAGAAACTCGTATGATTTGTTCAAAAAGTCATGAGACTAAAGTTTGTTCTTCAATCTGAGGTCTTAAGGCTATCTTTAAAGAAGAAACAGTCCCAAATTCTATAGAACCTCTTTGTTTTGTTGCAAGAAGATCTTGGCAGGGGCAGCGAAATCAAGGATTTAACAATCTAATGTATTTCCAGCCCCCACCAAACTGGAATTCTTGGTAGAAACCTTGGACTCAACCTCAAACTCAGTATCAATGTCAACCATGGGCACAAGGGGTACATAATCCTTATGGGAGATTTTTTCAATATTATCAATATCCTCCATCTTATCAGAGCTATCCTCCACCACAATGTCAGTAGAAAAATCAGAAACCAAAACTTCCAAATCAAATCCCTCACCTTTCATTGCAATTTCCACAACGAACTCCAAAACCAATCAAAATCCTCAAATCTTACTTCCATTTCAAAAAAAACCAAATCAACTAACAGCCCAACCATTGCCCAACCCCAATAATGCAGATGCTCAGAATGCTTATATGGTAGAAGGACAACAATTTCCTACTTACATGATTGCTCCTCTAAATCTTAATGATGTTCAACTTAGATTTGGTAGGATATTAGAAAAGGAAAAACCTTCTATAGATATTCAAGAACAAGATGCTTCTGAGGATGATTCTCTAAAAGACAATAAAAGTTCTGATGGGACAACCATCGAAAACCAAACTAGTGAAAAAGGAAAACAAAAAGTGTCAATAAACACAACTCCTATAATTGAGCAACCAACATCTACTTCTACACCTCCGTTTCTTGAGAGATTACAAATTGATAAAGGAGTAGAAAAATAGATCATGCTGCCCAATTATGACTTCCTAGATGAATTGAAGAATGCTTGTAACAAAATTCCTTTGTTACAAGCCATTAGCGAAATTCCAATTCTAGCCAAGACAATAAAGGAGTTGAGCATCAAAAGACTAGGAATAAAACCAAGAGAAACAAAAACAATTCACCTGGTAGGAAAGATAGCCGATATCATGATGGGAAAGGTTGCCATGTAGAAATATGTGGATCCAGGAAGTCCAATTGTCAAGACACATATAAATGGGATTGAAGTTCCAAACACACTGATTGACTTAGGAGCAACAATAAACATTATGAGTAGAAAAGCTATGGAGCAACACAAACTTCCTAACATTGCTTACACACCTACCTTACTGCAACTTGCAAATAGATCAGTAATCAAATGAGATTGTGTGCTAGAATACATTCCAGTCTCCTTATATTCTTGGGAATATCCTGTTGACTTCATGATTTTAACTCCCAAGAATAATCTAGGAGGACACCCACTCATATTTGGAAGACCTTGGCTAGCCACAGCTGATGCTTTTATTAGTTGTAGATCTAGTGACATGTACATTTATGATGGTAATTCAACAAAGAAATTTACTTTGTATCCTCCAGCAAAAGCAATCACATAAATAGATGACAAGGAATGGATCGGTGATGAAGATGTTATTCAACCTATCTTTACTATATCAAAATTAGTGAAGAGATTGACATTTTGAACACATTGGAAAATTTTGAGACATATTTAGAATATGATCATGCACAATTCCAGGAAAAATATAATGTTGAATACTTTTCATCTAGGTAGATATCTCTCTATTCTATGGAAGAGTTTGGTAGTTCTACATTTGAAAATTTTCCAGGTAGGAGATTAAATGTAAACAAAAACATGGAGAAACTACAACAAGAAGAGCTAACCAAAATATTACAAAAACATTCTGTTGCATTTGCATGGAAGTATACTAACATGAAAGGCAGTGATCCTAAGACTTGTCTCTATCATATCTATATTCAGGAAAACAATAGACCAATCAGACAACCTCAAAGAAGGATGAATCCAAATCTTAGGGAGATTGTGAAGGAAGAGCTCCAAAAATTACTCAATATAAACTTCATTTACCCAATTTCAGATAGCCAATGGGTTTCTCCTTTGGTCATTGTGCCTAAAAAGAATGGGGAATGGAGGTTGTGCATTGATTACAGAGAATTGAGTAAACCAACCTTGAAAGATCACTTTGCTTTACCCTTCATAGATCAAGTATTAGATACATTAGCAGGCAAAAAGTATTTCTCACTCTTGGATGGTTTTAGTGGTTATAATCAAATTCAGGTAGCACTTGAGGATTAGGATAAAACACATTTACTTGTCCACGGGGAACTTTTGCCTACTGAGTGCTTCCTTTCTGGTTATGTAATTTCACCAACAAAATTCCAAAGAGCAGTACTAGGAATTTTTTTTGATCTAATACATGATTGTGTAGAGGTATATATGGATGATTTTACAGTCTATGGTAACACATTTGAAGAAGCTTTGGAAAATTTGGGAAAAGTCCTTAAAAAATGTAAAGAAACAAACCTTTCACTAAGCCATGAAAAATGCTTTATGATATTTACAGAAGGTATTGTTTTAGGACATCACATTTCAGGAGATGGGATTAAAGTGCACAAATAAAAAGTTGAAGTCATCTCTAAGTTACCAATTCCAAATTGCCAAAAAGATGTTAGAAGTTTTCTAGGATTTACAAGATATAATAAAAGGTTTATAGAAAACTTTACGAAAGTAGCCTCTCCACTCCTCAAATTACTTACAAAAGATTTTGAATTCAAGTGGAATCTTGATTTCCAATTAGCATTTGAAACCTTGAAAGAAAAAATATCTGAAGCACCTATCTTAAGAGGACCAAATTGGAAACTTCCTTTCCATATTTCTACAGATGCTTTAGATATAGCTCTATGAGTTGTATTGGGGCAAAATGATTTGATTCCTTATGCCATTTACTACACAAGTAAAAATTTGACTCCCACTAAGTTGAATTATACTGTGACTAAAAAATAATTCTTAGTTGTTGTTCATGCAATTAACAATTTTAGACACTATATAATAGGATATGAAACTTTTGTTCATACAAATCACTCTGCAATTAGATATTTTATGAATAAACCTATTACTAATGGAAAAGTTACAAGATGGCTTTTTCTTTTGCAAGAATTCAAGTGCTAGATAGACTTGGAAAACAAAACACAATTGCTAAATTATTTTCCAAGATTTAGAATATCAAAGAAGACTCTCCAGTTGAGGCTAAGTTTCCTAATGAATATCTATTTGCAGTAACTACTCAAACTTCTTGGTTTTCAAATTTTGCTAACTACTTGGTTATAGGTAAGTTGCCTCGACATTTATTTCCTAGAGAGAAAAGAAAGATTATTCAAGATAGTGCAATATATTCATGGATCACTAACGACTTGTATAAAACAGGGCTAGATCTTATAATCAGAAGGTGTGTCAGGGAAGATGAAGTGCCTAATATTCTCAAAGCATGTCATGACAAGCAGTCTGGTGGACACGTTTCTAACAAGAGGATAGCGTATAAAATCATTTCTTTAGGATATTATTGGTCATCCATCTTCATAAATGGTAAATCATATGTCAAAAGGTGCAACAACTGCCAAAGGGTAGGGAGACCTGCTCCGTCAAATGAAATGCCATTACAACCTTAGGTACTTATCAAAACTTTTGAAAAATGGGCTTTAGACTTTGTTAGACCTATTAATCGTTCATCCAAGCAGAAAAAATATATATTGGTATGCACTGATTATGTCACTAAATGGTTAGAAGCCAAAGCACTACCTTTTGCTAACGAAACATTTTTAGTTAGTTTTCTTTTTAAGGATATTTTTACTCGCTTTGGTGTTCCATGAGAAATTGTGACATATCAGGGAACTCAATTCACATCCAACATGATGAAGAGGCTTATGGAAGATTACAAGATCAAGTATAGTAAATCCACTTCCTATCATCCGCAAGCAAATGGTCAAGTGGAGTCTACAAATCAAGTGATCGAAGGAATCCTCACCATGACTGTGCAATACATAGAAGAGATTGGGAAGAAAGGATTCATGAAGCTTTATGGGCCTATAGAACTACATGGAGGAACACAACAGGACATACACCCTATGAACTTCTTCATGGGAAGCAAGTCTTGTTACCCATAGAGTTCCAAATCAAAACTTTCAAGATGGCAGTTCAGTTGGGGATGGATTTATCAGAAGCTCTGTTAGGCCCCTATACTGCTAGTGTCACCCCTTATTGTTATTAGTACAAACCACTTATTATATTGATGTACCCATGTAGTGCCCATATTATTACTATTGTGCCCCATAGAAGCCCACTATTATTATTATTGTGCCCTTACATTATTATTGTTATGTCGGCTCTAGTTATGTTATGACCCCTTAGACTCCTATATATAGAAAGGAGGTCTTTTCATTTGTATCATCGAAGAATTGTTCATTTATGTAATGTAAAGGAGGTTGCCCCCTCGAAGAGGCTGAATTCTAAGGTGTTGATCTATCTTTTCTATCTTTTCTTGAGTTGGTTTCATAACACATGGTCTCATTTCTCTCTGATAATGCAGTAATTGGAGGTGTTTTGTGAGGATATGGAGTGACTCCGATTAATGGTGGAGAAATTGTCCACCAAAGTCGATAACCTTGTATCAAAGGTTTATGGAATTGAAGTAACCGTGGAAATGAATGCTATAGGTTTCCTAAAAGAAGCCTTCAGTTTGCAGGATCCTCCCTCTCTTGGTGTGTAGGAAGAAGTCTATCTAGGTGAGCTTGTGGAGTAGACAGACGCAAAATTATCAATGTAGATGATGGAGGAAAATGGAAATGCGTTGGAAGATAGCGACCGACCAAGAATGTAGAATTTTGATGTATATATTTTTAAATGCTATGTAAATTTGTAGTATTTAGTGGAAATTTTTGTAGAATATATAAGATTAATGATGTCAGGGATATATTTAGGTACATGCAAGGTAGGAGAAGGCTTCCTTTTGAATATTTATGGAATATAGTAGATGATGAACAATCCATGTATGTAAGGGTATTGGTTTGTTTACCAGATTGATCAATACAAACTACCCGTTTCTTTTGAAAAAAGAAGGTATAACTCATGGGGAAATTGTTAGGATGATCACCACTATCACCTCAATAAACCATCCTCTTCACTTTAAGTTATCTCATCTTCGACTCAAGAGGGGTCATAAGATTACTAAGACCAAGCAATGAGGCACAAGTTGAAGTTGAGAGTAGTCGTATGGAAACATAGTTTTGGGGTTTTTCAGGTTTTAAAATAGGTGATGGAAGTAGAGAATAGTTCCAAATCCAATAAGGGAAATGGTGTCAAGTTGAATCAAATGGCTTATGAGGTAAAGAAAAAATCCTCTTAAGAATTGGTCTATTTCAATCAAGGATTAAATCTTAGGATTAGAACCAAATGAGAAGTAATCCTTTAGCTAACCAATATTAATGATAGAGATCAAGATTCAATAAGAAGCGATCCTCACAATGATAGCCACCACCAACAACATCAATTATGGCTTGATAAACTTGCTTGATGCTTTTTCTAGGGATATAAAGGAAAAAAAAAACAAGGCATGTAATAATAACCAAACCAACAAAGGAAAAAGAAGGAACATCTTAGAACATATTCCTTCCAATTGGTATATTTTACCATTAAAATGGATTGATCTAGTTATATTGTAAAAGACTTGAAAATTTCACCATTCATCCTTATGCACCAAATACGATCCAAGATAGAGAATCTTCAAGAATTGGTAATAATATCTGCAAAGAAAAAATCCTTACACAACCATATGCTTTAGGAAAGATATGTCAATTGAGATCCAAGGAGTGGAAGCTGAAAAAATAAAACCATGAGTGATAATGAGGATGGGAATTGTGACAAACCTTAGGTAATTCCCCCTATTGTAAACATTATAACCAGTTCTAATTATAATTAAATGGGTTGAGAATTGGGACACAAATTTCAGAGGTTGGGGAAGGGAGAATGCATGGAAAATTGGAGGAAGTTGGCTATTAGCATAAGTTATATAGAACTAACTGATGTGCCTTAATGGGTTGGATTCACATTAAATGAAACTAGAAAAGGAATGGGAAGGAACCATACTCCTATTGGAGAAAATTTGCAGGAAAAAGGAAGAAGAAAGTTTTGGTGGGTTGCATTAACATGGGCTGGAGCTGGTGAGGCACACATTCACACAACCAAAATTCAATCTCATAATAGTAGTGGGAGGCTACATGGGAAACAAATCTCCATGAAGGAAAAATGGGACATGCACTTAGGAAGGAATGGAGAATTCATAAATTCATTCACTCAACATCGAGGAAGGGGGAGGAGGTGTATACTCATCTTGGCATCAAGGAAAAAACATGGATACACAAGCCAAGATGAGAGAAGACTCAATGTAGTCACACATGAAGGAGGGGAAACCAATAGAGCTCTGAGCGTGTGAGGAGTAGAAGAGAATAAAAGTCAATATTTTGGTTTTGGGTAGAGAAGAGTGGCTTGGGAATCTCTCAAGTGAAAGACAATGGCTATCTAGATTCCTTGGTTTGGGTGGAAGCCCCATTTCTCTGGATTCTTGGTCAAATAGTGTCTTGGAACCTTATTTATATTGTTGCAAGTTTAACAATTACCTCAGTGAACTCTATATTCCTAGTGAAGGGTGGAGACAATGAAGGGATTGTGCCTGGTTCTTCTTAGTTAGCTTTGGATTCCTGATTTAGGGTGGAGCTACTTAGGATATTGGTTTAATGGTGGAGGTGGTATAGCCTCTGGATTCCTTGTATTGGTTCAAGGGTGGAGGTGGTGTATCCTTTGGATTCCATCTATTAGTTCATGGGTGGAGGTGTTGTAGCCTCTATATTCCCTGAATTGGTTTGGGGGTGGAGCTGGTGAAGCTGATGGATTCCCTAATTCTATTTGAAGGGTGGAGGTGGTAGAACCTCTAGATTCCTTGTGTTGAGTAAAGGGTGGAGGTGGAGAAACCTTTAGATTTATTAGATAGCTGGTGGGTGGAGATGGCACGATCTTTGGATTCCCTATATTAGTCGACAACAATGGTTATTTACCTGAAAGCACTCCTCCTCAAGCTCTAAAATTTGACTCAGGGGTGATTGGATGCAGTAAAGGTTACAATGTAGACCAATCTAAGGTTGGGTAGATAGCTTAAGTCCCAATTTTAGTTTCCATAATTCTTTATAAGATAATTATTTGCTCATGTTCTTGTACATATGAAAATTACACTATTGTTTAATGTACTATACAATGAATATGATTAAAGCTGCAATATGTTGTATATTACATGAATATAGAATGATGTTTTCTATGTAATTGATAAGGGAATGGTTTAATTCCTTTGTTTGACTCCTGAGCCTAAACTTAGTCTATTTGTATAAATTTAACATATGTGTGAACCATTATGTTAAATATTAGCCTAACAACAATCTAGACACCTTGATTTTTAAGGGGATGGTTAAAATCTATGTTATTGAATGTAATCTATGTTAAGTTTTGAAACTAAGGTCAAATTCCACAATGAAAAACTTAGATGACCAATATTATGCTTGCATTAAATTCCTCTTTTCAAGAGGACCAAAATCGACCTAAATATCACCCAATTTGGTCAAGCGAAAGTTAAGTTTTGAATCATTTTATTCATACATGCATTATGGAATGGGTCGACCCTAATCACATGGGTAACTTTTTAGGTCAACATTAACCCCAAATGAAGCCTCAAAAAAACCTATAAATAGAAGCGACATCAAGCTCATTTCATCACAATGATCAAGCCATCTTATATTCTTCTCTTTTGTCTTGGCTCGCACATTGCGTAAGGTTCACTCTAACTTAGGGTTTTCTGATCCCTGAACGTTGGCACAAAACCAAGATTTTTAGTCACTGGATACTGACACACAAGCTTATGAGAGCATCCATTGAGCCCTAGACACTGGCATAAAGGCTTAAGGGAGTGCCTAAGGGTTCAGAGGCAAATATGAAGGTGTCGGTCCTGGGACGCTCAAACGGAGTAGTCCGGAGAGCATCAAGGCCATCCCGGATGCACACATAGCAACTAGAAGAAAGAGTTTGAGGGTTTTTGAGTAGATCCGTGTAGGTTTTAACCCTGTACAAAAATTACCTGCATACGAATTCTAAACAAAGGAAAAATAAAAAATGCGAGAGCATAACACATAAAACACATATGCACAGAGATTTTCCCCTAGATCCCAAAACCGAGACTACCAGCTTGATTTTTCATTCTTTTCCTTTGAATGTTACAATACATATTCATACATGCCGAAGCATCCAATACCATGGACCAAAAACCATCACGTCCAAAACCATGGACCAAAAACCATAGGTAGGTTCACCCAACCTAATATAGGGTCCAAAATAATTTTTCCCGGGGGGCTACCCGCCCCCCTCAAACCCCCCGAACAGGGGGGGCTGCCGTCCCCTTGTGACCCCCTTGCTGCACAATCGATGCAATGAAGGGGGGGCTCCGCCCCCCCTCTAACCCACCGGTTCACTAAATAGGTTAGTCATGGAAAGAATATAACACAACCCAACAATCCAGTGGGTTTGATCCTAGATGCATGCACAGGGTCTTCCTAAGAGTGTCCAAGAACCTACAGATGCCCTCACACAGTGGCAGAGAAAGCGTCCAGAGAGTTTCGATGCATGTAGATAGTTTTGATGAGAGCATCCAGGGTTTTGATCTTGGGTTTATCAGTTGGCTTTAGTAATATAATAGATCTGGGTTTATCTTTGCTGCTATATAGATATGTAAATCTAATTTATTAGTATCCGCTACAAACATATGTATTGGGCTCATTGTACTCTCTACTGAGATTTTTTTATGACGATCTATTAACGAATATTTGAAAGGGTTCCCCCTTGTGGGGTTTTTCGCTGGTCTTGGACCAATCTATTGTCTCTTATGGTTGTGATATTGTCTTCTTTGTCACTTCATAGATTGTTCTTTCTTAAATTACGTTTATGATTGGTTATACTACTAATAATTGGATGCATTGTTAATAAAGAAGTAAATTGGAAAAGTAACTGATACGACATAAAACAATAAGAAAATTTAACATGGTATCAGAGATGAGGAAAAGGACAAGCCCAAAAGAAGACAAGAATTGTAGCCCTCATTTTTAGAAAGCAGATTACCTAGTCAAGGTCAAGATGTTGTCCTCTACCTTCAAGGAGCATGAAAAGTTGGGTGATCCATCAAACTTTCCCACATGGAAAGTCATATTGGAGATCATATCTAACAACAATGATGTGCGGGAATACATTCAAAGAAGGATGCCCAAGCCTCCAAAAAATACTTCCACTTCCCTCAAGAATAGGTACAAGAAAGTTGAGTCCAAAGCAAAGAAAATTATAGCTGATAGATTACAAGATCATTTACTTGCATATGTTGGGAATTTAAGAAAGTCTAAAGTGTATGACAAGATAGTTGACATGTATGAAATAAAAAACTTCAATGAGATCATCACCTTGAAAGATCAACTCAAGGAAACCAAGATGAACAAAGGAGAATATTTTCAATCCTACATTATGAGGATCTCTCGCCTTAGAGATCAATTGTAGAGAGTTGGAGAAAATGTGCCTAACAAGGAGCTAGTAGTTGTGACTCTTAGAGGTCTCTCTCATATTTAGGAAACCTTCATTACTACAATCAGCAACAACAATTTCCATTCATCATTTGATGAAATTGTTGGGAAGCTCACTCAAGAAGAATTGAGGATGATAGCAAGAGGAAGGATTCAAAAGCATGAAGAGGGAGAGCTTGCTGCATATATCACTCATGGAAAAAGAAAGAAGGCAAAAGGATGTCCATCAAGGAATTATCCTTATCAAAATAAAAAAGGAAGGAATGACATATCGTTATCTCATATTGAATGCTTAAATTGCCACAAGATGTGTCATTATGCTTGTGACTGTTCCAACAAGAGAAAGAGGCAATGTTACAACACTAGAGGAAACTACAATAACAAAAGAAGAAAAGAAAATCAAAGAAATAACTGTGATAAAATATATGAAATAAGAAAAAGAGACTCCTTAAGTGACTATGAAGAAGATCATCCTCCTCCAAAGAAGTTAAGGGCTCATAGGTATGAAAGTAATGCTGTAAATAAATCTGAATACACTCTTATTTCTACTCTTACTAATTCTTCTCCACTGGATTCATGGGATCGTTAGTTGGTTGATAGTGGGGCCAATCATTATTTCTTTAGATACAAGGAATTCCTCTCTAATCTGGTAGAGAGGAAGACTAAGCTGAAGATCATTCTTGGATACAACTCCACTCATCCCGTGAAATAATTTGGGTCTGTCAAATTTCAGTTGAATTCCAAGGAATTAGTTCTGCTACATGATGTTATGTATGTACCAGGATTAAAGAATAATCTGGTATCTATATCCTCATTGGAAGATAAAGGGATGAGGGTTGCATTAATCAAAGGAAAAATTTTGACATGGCCTATTGATTCACATATGAGAGATGCATTCGCATTAGGATCAAGATTTGAAGGACTCTATAGAGTCACTGGAAGACCTCTTCTAGAATTGGTTCATAATACCAATCATCTGAGCGAGTTATGGAACTGCAGACTGTATCATATACACCATGATTTAATTTTGAAGTTGAAGAAATTGGTCTCAGGTATTCCCGATGTTCAAGCTCATCATGACAAATTTTTTCTAGGTTGTGTAAGTGGAAAGAAAAAATGGGATCATTTCCCTCTAGTAAGAACAAGACAAATGACATTGTCCATCTCATTCATTCCGATATATGTGGTCTGTGTTGGTGTCCCAAATTTCTCTATTTTTACCCCATTACCATAAAATTTAACCTCTATTTTATCTCTACTTAACCCTCTCATTCATGTACTAGTCCAAGATAATCATCTATTCCTACATATGCTTCGTATTTCATAATTAAGATTTATTAAGTGCTTTATTAATTATTTTACATAGATTTCATGCTTGTTAGTTTCTCTTGTAACTTATGTTTAATTTCCTAAAAGTAATTGAAGATCTAAGTGTTAATTATGAGTTAGCATGATTAGTGCAGGGAGATTCCTACACTGCCAACATTTTTCTCCGAGATCTCCGTAACAGTTTGAATGCTTCCATGCGGGCGTTTTGATCCACGACTCCTAGTTCGGTTGCGAACTAAATGAGGTTGGATATCGGAAGTGTATAGTCAGGGATACATGCCAAGGATGGTCTACAGCCATCGAAGTTCGCGTTCCATTATAACTATTAGCCAGTTTTGTAATATTGGTTGTTAGTCCGTTCGGCCGAAAGGCTTGAATAAGGAAACACTGTAATTAGTAGAATTGGGCTAAGACCGAAAGACTGTATATAATGTAGGCTGTAGGAAGAACCAAAGAGAGAAATCTAAGTTGTAATTTCATTCACCGTGTAATTTTGTATTTCCCTCGGCTCTAGGCTAGATTTGCACCATCATGTATATTCGCTGATCAAGTTAATACAAGGAACTTGCCATTTGTCTACACGCTCTGTCTAACTTAGATTTTATGAATACTTGAGTGCTGAGTCGTTTTGTTTCCTAAAAGGGAAACAAGTTGGTTGGCTAGGGCCCAACCAAACCAATTCATTTACCCTTGTGCTTTCACCATTTAAAAGGTTTGTGTGAACACTTATTTGCAGTTGCATGGTTTGAATGGTTCTTATATTTATTTTAGAAGTTCCGAGTTAAATTTATTTCGTAGTTAAGTGTGAACAGATCCGTAGTTTGGAAGTTTGATTGATCTTATTTATTTCCTGCAATTATTGTCTTGGTTTTCTTTCGCTCGGGTCGTGTAGGAAGATTCTTCCTATACCAGTGTATGTAGTTTCCTGCACTCCAGTTTATCTATTTTACTATTAGAACCCATAGTAAACCTTCTCAGCCTGTTGAGAGTGGTTCACGTGGAAAAACAACAATGACAAATTAGGAAGACCATGCAGAAGGAATTGGTGAAAATCAGGTAAATGAGGAACAATCCACTTTTGGATTCCCAATTGTGGATCTTGATACACAAGTAGAAATGAAAAATATTTCACCATCAGCTCTTCATCATTTCTATGGTAAGGTACATGAAGACCCAGACTCTTTCTTATTTGAGTTTGATATTTTGTGTAGAAGTTATGATTATTCATATGATGCCAGAAGTTAAAGTTGTTTCTTGCGACTCTCAAGGATGTCACACTCCGCTGCTTCATGGGACTAGGAGGAAACATTATATCTTCTTGGGAGCAAATCAAGAGAGTGTTATTGTCAAAATATCAAGAATATTGTAAAACTAGAGATATTCAAGATGAAATCTTTACTATTGTGAAAAATGATGATGAAACTCTAGAGGAATACTTGGAGAGATTCCTGTATATCCTCCAAAGGTCAAAGCACAAATTTGATCCAAGTACCATTAGAACCTTGTTCTTACGTGGGCTTATTGATGATGCTAGGAATAATTTAAATCTGTCAGGAGAAGGGGATATTTCTCAAAAATATTTTGATCAAATCTGTGACTTGTGTAGGAAATTCTCAAGGAACCAATATAGATCTGGTAAAGGAATTTAGAATAGAAACAAGAAAACCGAATCTACTGATGCTATGGTTATTGGATTAGAAAACAAAATGGACAATATGAAAATTGAAATAATGAATACTATTAGTAAACAAATAGACTCTTTGAAGTTTCAACAAAAACTTGTAGAGGAACAAGAGTCATTGTCTATTTTTTGTCCAAAATGTAGAAGAAACTAATAAATGTGCAATTTGTGCAGAGAACCATAACACAGAAAAATGTCCCTCCATACTTGGGTTGAAAGTTGTACTTGAAGGAGGACAACCTGAAGCTGAATCATTGCATGTTATGGGAGCACGAAGAAATTGGCCTCAGGTAAGTGCAGGTATGGTTCCTGAACCTCCACCACATATTTTTGGTTATAATGCACATTCATATTCTTATCCTAACACTAGGCACTCTCAACATTGGTGGCATGGGAACTAATATTAGTATGGAAAACCCTCCCAATCTTGGCAACAAGGATGGAGAGGGCCAAACCATTCACACCATTCATATCATTCCTATCCTACACTTATGGAGTCATGCCCTCCTACATATGCACCTTACCTAATGCCACAACCATCATTATCTCAGCTGAGTTAGCCAATGCCACCATTACCTTTACCTCCACCGTTTCGACCTTCTCAGTTACCTTCTCAACCTTTAGCCAACGCCAATAATAAAGTGGTACAAATGATCCATTCTATGAACCCGCTTTCTTCATCCAGATATCAGTCTATGCCAATTGGAGTCAATGACCTCCAATTGAGATCATGGAAGATAGTAACCTCAGAAAATAAAAAGTAGCCTATGGTGATTATCAATGAGAAAAGAGAGGAGGAAACTCCTAACCATTCTGAAAAAGATGACACCATTTAGCCTATCCCCATACCTTCTGAGCCCTTGTCATCTTCTTCCAATTGACCTCCCTATCCAGAGAGGTTAGTTGTGGAGAAGAAAGACCCCATTCCTGAGTCTAGCCTGACTTCTGAGCTTAGGAACCTTTTGGGTACCTTTGCTCCAAGTTATTAAAGAGATTCCCATCTACACAAAAAATCA
Source organism: Pinus taeda (assembly GCA_000404065.3). NCBI lineage: Eukaryota > Viridiplantae > Streptophyta > Pinopsida > Pinales > Pinaceae > Pinus > Pinus taeda. The sequence continues at coordinate 83,145 of APFE031042425.1, forward strand.
TTAGGGAACTCTGTCTCAAGAAGCCAGGAAGGAGAAGATTAGAACCTCAAACCATTCAATTTGTTGGTAGAGCATTAGAGTTAATGATAGGGTGTATGCACATGGAGAAATATACCGACCCCGGTGTTGGACACCTAATCCTCTATGTGTTAGTGTGGAAGTCGAATAGACTAAGAAAGTCCAAGAGACCTTGGGATGTAGAACCCAATGGTCACACAATGTACTATAAATGTATATCATTTGATAATAATAAGTTTACTCTCCTGATTATCATTCATATTATGTTGCTCCCAGGTGTGTGTTTAACATGGTATCAAAGCAGGTTCCTTCCTGACCTATTCAAATCTTGTGTGAGCCACTAGTTTTGTGGCATTTGTGTGCATTTTAGCTCTGCCATTCTCATCCTATTGCTCTCCCTGCCAATTGCCATACCCGATATTATGGAGTGGTATCATAACTACGATATATAACTCTGTTGCAATATATCAACCAGCGCCAATTTCTGGTTTAAACTCCACTCCACTGTTGCATTAAAATATTACCAACTCCATTTATATAGCTGCGTTTTTGGTAGTCATCAGATAACTGTGTTTATATTGACAGCTAGCATGAAAAACGATCAGAGTGGTAGGTGAATTACTGCATTTCCATCCCTGATATACTGCCATACCTATCATATGTGTTTAATACATTTTTTGTGCCTTTCAAAGCATTTGTCAGAACAGAGGTAATGCCTCTCAGCTCTTCCTTCGCACATCTCTGTGGGAAATTTCAATCTATTGGCCATTGAAATTTTGTGCATCCTGAAGTCCGAGTGAAATCATATCTTTGGCATATGCATTTGATATCAGTTATGAGAATTTTGATGAACATTCTGTCCATAACATAACCTATCTTGTTGCATGTGTTACTAGTTATCACACAAACCCATTACCTTTCTCAAGTTTGTGGTGTGTAAACCCTGAAGAAACTGTTACAATATTTCTGCGTTCTGAGACATTGTTTTCTTGAGGCCTTCCTCTGTGTGTGTCTCGCTAAACCCTGGCATTGTCTTGTGATGCTTCTTCACTCTTCCAGTGGGGATTGTTTTCTTTGTTAATTGGTTGATATTACAGTGCATACGAGTGCATAGTTGCATGTACATGCTGTTATCCATTCTATGTTCAACCTAGAGAAGCATTCACCAAATATATAATGGTTGGACCCATTGAAAGCACACTTCTGTGTGCTGTCTTTCCATAGTAAGGATTAATGTGAAGAGTAGCATGCATTCCAACAACAAAGCCTTATTCTGTTGCATGTATTGCCTCTCTTGTTGAATTGCTTCCGGGATCTCCAATGACTTTGAAGAGGTATCTCCAACAGGTTTTCTGAGGCGCGTAATTTGGAAAACATGACAACCCCTTGGAGCCGTGAACGCTAAAGCTGGAGAAAGTTCTTGCCACAGTGCGCCACTCCTCCCATGTTGCCAACGTTACAGCCCCTGATTACTACAAGGCATTGATTGACATTCCTACATCCAAAGGAGTTATGGCTGTCGATCGTTGTTTTTAGTGAGGTGTGCCAATCCTGAAGAAAGGTGAGAAGCAATATAAACTGTAGCCAATGATTGTCGAAGTCGCTTGAAAAGACTCAGATCTTCATCATTGATTGGATTTCTTGGCTTCAAATTGAAAGGAACAACTTGCTTCTTTGATGGATTATCGCTCTCATCTTCATCTTCTTCAGCATGGAATGAACATCTACACAAGGATCAAGAGATTTCCTGGCTTAGTATGAAGTAGAGTCGTGTTGTACTGGAAAGGAACATAACTATAAAGACGTGAATGAGCATGTAGCGAACCTGTAAAGTCCTAAACCTCTCAAAGTGCACCTACGTGCTGTCAAAATAAAGAGACTTAATAAAGATTTGTTTGTATTAGTTTTGTCTAAAGCAATTGTTTGATACAATGGAGAAATGACCAGCATGTGAACTATATTTTGAAAATCGATGCTCTGATTCGAGTGACTATGTAAAAAAGTTCAACTCTGTTCAACATTCTATTCATATATCTCGACAGAGAGCTTCAACGATCAGATTCTGGCTTTCTTCGATAAGCTCTAAGATTTGCTTGAGTTGAGAAATTCTCCACTCGTGGCTTCTCATGCGGCTGGAAGAAAACGTCACCTGCAGTTCTTTGATGATGGAATTTACGTTGAATTCCATCTCTGACACATTAATTTGTCAAGGAAGGAGCAAAGATCTGTGATCTTTGATAGTTTTTATGAAGCCCAGTTGCAGCTAACAGGGCGCGATTCAGGATTGGGTGTTCTAGTGTTTCAATGAATGATTGTACAACCGTGACCTACGACCTTCACATTCTTAGCATTGACCTTTACACAGTGAACAACCTGGTTTTCCCACATGTATAGCTGGATGGATGATTGCATATAATTTTGTTTTCTTCAACCAGTTCACACTCTGGTCCCTTGGTGCGTAGCTCCTATAAGCGGGTCATTGTTGTGTTCATCAATTTTATTGGAATACTGGACGTATAATTGAATCTTTATATATTGCATTCTGGCATATGCGTTGTTAGCTCTCAATAAATTCTGTGTGATATATAAGTATTGAGGGTAGATTATTTTCCTTGAAGAGAATGGTAAGTTCAGAGAGTATTGGTTTGTACCCTAGTCAAGGAATTTATATATATGAGCATTCAAGTCCTATCCATGATATGGTGCTATAGTTGTTGAAGTTTTGATAGCCATCATTTCTGCTTTGAAAGTGAATATGTTGGAGGATTTTTGGAAATGACGGAGTTCAATGTTCATAAGAATTAGGGGCTATTTATATTCTTTAAATTTGTGGTTTTTTGGCATTGTGTGAGATATCTATGCAACATTGTCATTAAATGGAGCAAATTGATGATGCATTACAGTTATTGAATAGTCTAATCTTTTCCACTATTGATGGGATGTTAAAAGTCAGTAAGGAAACTCTTTTTAACATTCAAACTTGCTAGCAAAATGTACAAGACAAAATTTATTTTTTGCAGCTTGAATCACAACTACAGCAAGAAGAGCTACATCAAAATAGACATCATTCTGAACCTGTTTCTGTTCAAAAGATTGAAACAAATTCGCATAAACAACAAGTCAATATTGTTGAAGTTCATTCAGATCCAGTGCCCAATAAAGCAGCAGAGTTACATGCAGATGCTGAAGTTCAGCTTGCACTTCCTAAGCCCATCATCAGACGTTGGGAAGAGCTTATCCACAACAAGCACATAGCTGGTCTTGGATATGACAAAGACGTTTCCTTTCATATTCTAGACTACTCCAAAATAATCCAATTTCAAAGTGGCGGATTTCTTCAGGACGGATCATCTTCACCTGCTCTTCATGACAGTTCACCTTCAGCTGTTTTAGATTCTGGTTCTCTTCCACAACAACCACAACAGATTGTGAAATGCCAACACTGTGACCGAGTTGGCCATCTGAAAGATCACTGTTTTGATCTTCATCCATGTAAGTACTATCATTAAACCAGTCATTCTTCAAACATATGCTTCAGAAACAAACCTCCTGCAAGTACAAAGATTCATCTTGGATGGATCACTTCTTGGCAATGAGCATCAACAGCCAATAAGATATTTCAGTCACATGTCAGAACTTGTTCAAGAGTATTGAAAATTCATGCAGTTGAGTTTTCTCCATCATTTCACCTTCTATCTTACAGGGGGGAATGATGCTCATCTACAAGCTTCAAAGCCGCATCGAGTGAGCCTGAGCCACAACCTGTCACACCAGTTTCAGAGTTGTAGCTAGAGACAAAGATGCCCCTGAGCATGCCTTTAGTTGGTAATGCCTCTTCAAATAATTTGGGACACTTCCTCTAGCAGAAGACTTCAGCTTCTTGCTAGTGTCAGAAGAGTTCCAGGAATAGAATTGGGGACACTTCCTCTAGGAGAAGACTTCAGCTTCTTGCCAATTTTGGAAGAGTTCCAGGAATTGTATTAAGCATTCTAGAGTTGTTGGTCATCCTTAAACCATCATAGGTTGAGACCTCCCTTTTCAGGTTGAGATTCTCCCTTTTATGCGGGATGAGACCTCCCTTTCATGGTTGAAGGTTTCCCTCTTGAAAACATCAGGAACACTTCCTCTAGCAAAATACTTGAGCTTCATGCTAGAATTGGAAGAGTTCCAGGAACTGCACTGAGCATTCCAGTGTTGGTGGTCATCCTTAAACCATTACTCTTTATACCAACATTTCAGAGAGCACATTTAGCCTAGTGCTGCCATGCATTTTTGCACATTTTGTATTACAGCTCTCTTCTTGGACTCATACATAACCCTTTGGATTAAGGGGGGAAATATTGGACACCTAATCCTCTATGGGTTAGTGTGGAAGCTGAATAGACTAAGGAAGTCCAAGAGACCTTGGGATGTAGAACCTAATAGTCACACAATGTACTATAAATTTATATCATTTGATAATAATAAGTGTACTCTCCTGATTATCATTCATATTGTGTTGCTCCCATGTGTGTGTTTAACACCCATAAACCTTGTTGTCTCTTTCCAGATAGGTGATGTCCTTGTCTCCAATGTACTTATAGATTAGGGGGTAGCCATTAACGTTATGACTAAGTAAACCATGGATCAACTTGGATTGGTCCATATTCGTCCTACTCCTACTGTGCTCGAACTAGCAGATAGATCTAAAATCAGGCCGAAAGGGGTATTGGATGATGTGGTCGTTTCACTAGACTCTTGGGAATATCCTACAGATTTCATTGTGCTTCAGCCAAAGAATCCCATGGGAGGACATCCCTTGATTTTGGGACAAACATGGCTTGCCATGGCAGATGCTTATATCGGATGTCGTTCTAGTGACATGTACATTTCCAATGGAGATTCCAGGAAGAAGGTCACCTTTTATCCACCCGCTAGATCCATTCAGGAGCTCCGAGACACTTTATCGTTAGACTATAGTAGTGATGAGGAGACTCAGCCTGTTTCCTTGATACATCAAAATGCTGAGTTCTCACATGAGGATGAGATTCAAGACTTCTTGAATAATCTAGACACCATGCCCAATTTTGAGTCATTGAGTCAGATTTTTAGTCTAGATTTTTAGGAAAGATATGACTCTCTACCTCCCTCACCACCATCTCTAGTGACACCTCTGTGTACTCTTAAGATTGATACTACTCTTATTGAGATTAGTCCAGGTAAATCCTTGTATATCAGTTCAGACTTGGATCCTTCCTAGCAAGAACAACTTGTGAATTTGTTGCGAAACCATCTTGATGCCTTTGGATGGGGTTATGAAGATATGAAAGGCATCCCTCCTAAAACTTGTACACACCATATCTATATTCAGGATGGAGCCTGACCTATCCGACAACCCCAAAGGTGAATGAACCCAACTCTAAGAGAAGTTGTAAAGGAAGAATCACAAAAACTCTTAGATGTTGATTTTATCTATCCTATTTCTGATAGCCAGTGGGTCTCTCCATTGGTATTAGTCTTAAAAAAAGATGGGAGATGGTGCATTTGCATTGAATCTAGAGAATTGAACAAAGACACTCTCAAATATTACTTCCCCCTTCCTTTGATCAATTAGGTACTCGATACCCTTGCTGGTAAGAAGTACTTTTCTTTTCTAGAAGGCTTTAGCGGGTATAGCCAGATACAGATTGCATCCGAGGATCAAGACAAAACCACTTTTACATGTCCATGGGGTACATTTTCTTACCAAGTGCTTCCGTTTGGGCTATGTAATGCCCCGACTACCTTTCAAAGGGCAGTCTTGACTATTTTTGCTGATCTTGAGTGTGTAGAAATCTATATGGATGACTTTTCTGTGTTTGGTGATTCATTTCAGGAAGCCCTAAATAATCTAGAAAACGTGCTTCTTTGTTGCCAAGAATATCATCTCACCTTGAGTGACAAAAAAAGTAGATTAATGTGCAAGGCGGGGGTGGTTCTTAGCCATCTTATTCCTGACAAAGGTATCTAGGCTGACCTTGCAAAAATAGAAATTATTTTGAGTCTCCCTATACCCAAAAATCAAAGGGAAGTGAGAGGTTTTCTAGGACATGCGGGCTACTATAGGAGATTCATTGAGAATTTCTCAAGGATAGATACCCCCCTTTTCTGACTTTTGGCTAAGGATAGTGAGTTTTCTTGGTCCACAACTTGCCAACAATCCTTTGAGACATTGAAGGAAAAACTAGTCCAGGCACCAGTTTTGAGAGGACCAAACTGGTCCCTGCAATTTCATATTTCCTCTAATGCCTCAGATATTGCTATTAGTGCAACTTTAGGATAGGAAGAAGACAAACAATCTTATGCTATTTATTTCATTAGTAACAACTTGTCACTTGCTGAACTAAATTATACAGTTACTGAGAAAGATTTTTTAGCTATAAGTTTTTCCATTAATAAATACAGACATTATATTATAGGATATGAAGTCTTTGTACATACTGCCCATTCCAAAATAATATATTTGATGAATAAACAATTAACTAGCAGTAGGGTGACTAGGTGGTTATTATTGTTACAAGAATTTAATATTACCATTGTTGATAGACCAAGAAAATTGAATGTAGTAGCAGATTATCTTTCAAGATTAAATAATTCTGGTGAAGTGATTCCCATTGATGATGATTTTCCTGATGAACATCTTTTTGACGTGTCAACAAAATCCCCATGGTTTGCTGACATAGCTAACTATTTAGTCACTGGAAAATTACCACCTCACTTATCCGCTCGTGAAAAGTGGAATATCATACAAAAAAGTGCTGCATATTCCTGGATTCAAGGAGACCTCTTTTACACCGGAGCAGATCTCATTATCCATAGATGTGTAAGAGAGGAAGAAGTGTTTGATATTTTAAAATCTGCCCATGATGAACCTTACGGGGGTAACTTCGCCGATAAGTGGACTGCATACAAAGTGTTACAAGCTAGCTATTTTTGGCCTTCCTTGTTTAAGGATGCCAAACAATATGTCAAGTGGTGTGATAGCTGTCAGCGAGTTGGCCAGCGTAATTAAACAAATGAAATGCCTTTATGTCCTTAGGTTATGATTGAGCTTTTGAAAAATGGGCCATTGATTTATAGGACCAATAAATTCGACATCATTAAATAAAAAGAATATTTTGGTTTGTACAGATTTCGTTACAAAATGGCTAGAAGCTAAAGCTGTTTCTTTTGCTACTGAAAGAGTTGTTGTTGATTTTATTTTTACTGAGATCTTTACTAGATTTGGTGTGCCTAGAGAAATTGTTTTTGACAATGGACCGCAATTTATTTCTAATCTAGTACAAGATGTGATGGAGTAGTACAAGATACGACACAGGAAATCTACACCTTATCACCCGCAAGAAAATGGTCAGGTGGAGTCCGTAAATAAGGTGATTGAGTCCATCCTCACAAAGGCGGTAAATATTCACAGAAAGGATTGGGTTGACAAATTACCGGAAGCATTGTGGGCATACCAAACCACTTGAAGAAACAACACAGGACGCACACTATATGAGCTAGTGTACGGAAAACAAGTCTTATTGTTGACATAATTTTAGATTAAGACTTTTAGGATTGCAGTCCAATTGGGGCTAGATCTCTTTGAAGCACATCAACAATGTCTTCTATAATTGAATGAGCTAGATGAATTCTGATGGGATGTTGTTCAGCAGAAAATCTTGGTTCAATAACAGCGCAAGAAGTGGCATGACAAGTCCATTTAGAAAAAGCAATTCCAATCAGGTGATTGGGTACTTCTTTACGATTCTAGATTCAAATATTTTAAAGGGAAATTCCACACACGCTAGATGGGACCCTATGAGGTGGTCAAAGTGTTTGAAAATGGAGCGGTAGAAATTAAAACTATTGATGGACATAATTCTGTGTTCCTGGTAAATGGGCATAGATTGAAGGTATATTTTAAGCCCCTTACTAAAGGAGATTTTATGCAGCAAGTCCAACAACAATTTGAAAAGGAGTTGGTAGGTGGTAACACCAACCTATTGAAGATTTGATTTCTTCTTGTCCTTATTAAAAAAATAATAAAAGAAAAATAAAAAGAAAAAAATGACAAAAATAAAAAGGTAAAAAAAAATAAAAATTCCTGTAATTATGAAAATTAGTTGACTGACATAATTGCAGAAGGATCAAATTGAAAGCCAACAGGCTGGTAGGAAGATCGAAATTTTAATAAAAAGGGAATGTTACTTAATTTTTAGATATGCTAGCCCACTAAGAAGAAGCAGGTTCAAGAAACCGAGCCCTTACCCAGGTTTGGGGTAACTAGCATGGAAATTTTTTATCCAGGTAAACGCTTAATTCACACTCAAATTACTTTTTTTGGCACCAGTGCAGGCATATTTTCAAGGTAAAAAAAACTCTGCCTTTCTTCTATTTCTCGTTTCAAAAATTCCCACTATTTTCTTTTCTAAAATCCCCAATGAATTTCCTTCCTCTTTCTTCTAAGAAAACTACCCTACCTGATTTCGTAAAATCCCTCTTTTCCCCTAAATGTTTTCCACAACCTGTTTTGTTTATCCCCCTTGGTGATATTATTTATGGAATCCTTGCTGTAATGTTCCTTCCCATTCTGAAAATTACCCCTTTCCCACTTCTTTGTTCCCTCATAAATTGATTTCAGAATTTGATGCTGTAAATCCAAAAGGCATGCTCATGAAACACCAAAGGATGGCGAATAAAACCTTTCTTGTATATCGAGGCCATTTTTTTTCCAGCTATAGAATTGTGTTCTATCAGAATTTTTGTTTTGGTAAAATCCCTGGTGCAAGATGTGTAGTGCAAGCAGTCAGTGCAAGCATGGTGCAATGCAGGAATGCGACCGACTGTGGAAGCAAGTGTAAAATAAATTTCACACAGTCCATCAGCATCTTATGAAGGATGTTTATGGAACTTTATTACCCTCCACATGAGTATTGATAGATCATGGCATTATATATTTTTTAATTAATACTCTGTTTTATCATTTATTAACTTAGGAAATTTTTTGAAGTGCAAGATATATTGGGTTCTGAAATCTAATTTTTTTAATGAGTACTGAAATATGTCTTTATTAAATTTTGAGGTAGACTGTGGGATAGTATTGATTGTCTGATAACTTGTATTCACCTCCCTTGAAACAATCTCACATTAATTGTTCATTATTATCTTACCTCGTAACCCGATCATTATGACCATTTCACTACCACCACATAAGCCTCCGCCACATCCAATCATTATTGCTCACCCGTAGCAAGCTGATATGTATCTGCATCTAATCCGAGGAGATGTTTTCATCATGATTGGTTGGGTGGGACTGAAAAGACGGAGGATGGATGAACCTCCGGCATAAAGCTCTCAACAATTGTTGGTATCACTCAGCGAAATCCTTTTGAGGTTGTGAAGTGTAATTCGAACATGGCACCCGTAAGGAATGAGTCATCGTCCTTGAAGGAGATTGAGAAGACCACGAAATACTGGAACAATCTTGTACTATTGTAAGAATCCGGGTTCCTTCCATTTTTACAGAAGTTCGATGGTTTCTACAAGGATATGGTACTAGACTTCGTGAAGGCGTTCGAAGGAGGCTGAGTTAGGGTGAGCTCATTAGAATTCGAAGACACAGAGGAGTCCATTGTGCAAACTACAGGGGAGCAATGGTTCAAAAAGGAGCGGCTTAGGAAGAAATGATGGCATCAGTTTGTGGTTGACAAAAAGCTTAAGGTTGATTGGAAGAAGGGACTTCCACAGAGTGCCATGATTGGGAAATGGTGAGACCTCCTGTTCATATTGCAGAAATTTGTGACCTGCGAGGGATGTTATACATTAGCATTCGTGTATCAACTTCGGCTGTTGCTGCACTTTGAGTCAGGAAAACTTGTTAATTTCCCTTACTACCTACTCAAAAGTCTTGAGAAAATGGCGAAGGGTGTGCAGAGTGGGAACGCAAGCCAAGTCACGAATAAGCTATATCATCATGGGCTTATCACAATCCTCATCAAGAAAGTGCTAGAAGAAAAGGGAGTGACCTGGGAGGCATTCCTGAAGGAGTTTCGAGTGAGGAGTGCAGGGAATTCTGCTAGTAAGAGTACAAGCAAGAAAATGAAGGCAGAGACATCATCCCCTGCCAAGAAAAAAGGTAAAATCATGCCAGTGCAAGCAGAAAAGAAGTTTGTTGAAAACACTACTCCCTTAGCAAAGAAAAGAAAAATTAGAACCTCGACGGGGAAGAAGACTGTCTCTCCATGGACGAATCAGTCAAGCTCTCTGATTGTGATTGATGAATCACCCCAAGTTTCGCCTAAATATCATAACCTTTCAGTGCTTGCAGATGTAGTGGCCCACACCATGGTAAATGAAGAGAACATGGAAGATGACATATTGTTGTCTACCTTTGTTTGTAAATTAAGAAAGAGGAAGATGAAACTGAGTACAGGTGAAGTTCAAGCAGAGGGTTATGAGGATGATGAGGCACAACACATGGAGACCCTTGATAATTTTGATGAACAAGAAATCAAAATCCTCAATATTCTTGAGGAACAGGGTACTGAAACCCCTGCTATTTTTTAGGAACAGGGTACTGAAGCCCCTGCTGTTTTTGAGGAATAGGGTACTGAAACCCCTGCTGGTTTAAAGGAACAAGGTAGTGAATCCCTTAAAAAATTGGAAGAACAAGGCATTAAAAACCCTGTGGAGTTGAGTGCACAAGGTACTAAAACCCTTGGCTTGAAGGCTGTGGAGGGCACCAAAACCTTGGCGATAAGGAAAACTCAGGCACAAAAACTTTTAGCGATGTCATAATGCAAACACTGGACGACCTTAATATTGACAATGATGGGACTTGTTTTGAGTCCGTTGCAGAGAAGGTATTTACACTAGAAGATCTGAGCACAGAGCCCTCTACTCTCTACCTCAACAACCGAATAGTAGAACTGGAGCAGCAAGTTCATGACCTAGAGGCCTTGAACTAGGTCATGAAGGTGACAAATTGGCAAAAGCAAAGCGAGGTAGAGCTGCTCGGAGAGGTCAAGAAGTAGAAACAACAAATAAAAGTATGGAAGTATCGGGCTTCCAAACACTACAAACGCCTCAAGAAGGTGACTAATCAGCTGAAAAGAGCCTAAGGTAAAAAGCCAAAGGTAGTGAAAGCATGAATAAGTATTGAAGTACAGGATTGAGAGCTGGCCACCCATTTTTGAAGATGTTTTGCAAAAGGTAAAATGTTTTGTGAGGACACACAACAACTTAGGGATGGGAGGATTTTAGTGTCCCAAATTTCTCTATTTTTACCCCATTTCCATAAACTTTAACCTCTGTTTTATCTCTACTTAACCCTCTCATTCCTGCACTAGTCCAAGATAAGAATCTATTCCTACATATGCTTGGTATTTCATAATTAAGATTTATTAAGTGCTTTATTAATAATTTTACATAGATTTTGTGCCTGTTAGTATCTCTTGTAACTTATGTTTAATTTCCTAAAAGCAATTGAAGAAATAAGTGTTAATTATGAGTTAGCATGATCAGTGCAGCTAAATTCCTGCACTGCCAACATTTTGCTCTAAGGTCTCCGTAATAGTTCGAATCCTTCCACATGGGAATTTTGATCCATGACTCCTAGTTCTATTGCAGACTAACTGAGGTTGGATATCAGTGACGTATAGTCAGAGATACATGCCAAGGATGGTCTACGACCATCGAAGTTCACGTTCCATTATAATTATTAGCCAATTTTGTAATATTGGTTGTTAGTTTGTTCGACCGAAACGATTGAATAAGGAAATACTGTGATTAGCAGAATTGGGCTAAGTCCAAAAGAATGTATATAATGTAGACTATAGGAAGAACCAAAGGGAGCAATCTAAGTTGTAATTTCATTCATTATGTAATTTTGTATTGCCCTCGGCTTTGGGCTGGATTTGCGCCATCATGTATATTTGTTGATCAAGTTAATACAAGGAACTCACCATGTTGTCTACACGTTGTGTATAACTTACATTTTATGCGTACTTGAGTGCTGAGTCATTTCATTTCCTAAACAGGAAACGAGCTAGTTGGCTAGGGCCCAGCCAACCCAGCTCATTCACCCTTGTGATTTTGCCATTTAAAAGGTCTGTGTGAACAATTATTTGCAGTTGCGTGGTTTGAATGGTTCTTATATATATTTGAGAAGTTCTCAGTTAAATTTATTTCATAGTTAAGTGTGAACAGATCTGTAGTTTGGAAGTTTGATTGAGCTTATTTCTTTCCTGCAATCCTTGTCTTGGTTTGCTTCCGCTCGGGTCATGCAGGAAGATTCTTCTTGTACCAGTGCATGTAGTTTCCTACACTTCGGTTTATCTATTTTACTTCACAACAAATGTTACATTTCTGCTTATCATTTCAGTTATTCCTACAAGAAAAAGTATTGTTAATGCCAGTAATCATTCTTAACATTAAGAGTATACTTCTGAAGGATCTGAATGTTTATATGAATTAAGAAAGGATGTTATTACAAACACTTTACCCTTGCATTTTATGACTTAAGAAAAGGGACAGAAACATTACAAGAAAATTGTTGAAGTTAGCTGATGCATGCCAATTACTTTGACAACTGCTTTGATTATTCCAAGTTGTTTTCACTTTATGAAGTTGACTTTCATTGCAAGGTTTAGTTAATTAAATCATTTCTTTTCCATGGATAATTTATCTCAGAATTTAGTTTGCAATTGCAATTCTTTTCAACATGTCTTTTAATTATTTTGAAAGTAAATTGGAAACTTTGGTGAAGGAAGCTTTGTCTCAGTGCAAGAGCCGATCTTTTGTCACAGGAACAGAGTGCTCTAAGCCCTAAGGCTTAGAGCACCTCCACAAAAACATAAATCTTTAGCAAGGAAGGTAAAATATACCTTTTTCACAGAAGTATTGTACTTGCACTAGTGCAAGCAGATTGTAATAGCATAAGAATAGGTTGTTTGTGTAGAAGGAAAATCAATTGGGAAACAGAGCTCTGCAAGGGCCCACTTGTCAAGCTGTGAGACTTCTATATTGGAGATAAACATAGTATTTCATTTTAGCATTGAAGATTTCTTCTAGTTGTGTGAAAGTTCCTTTACTTTATTTCGTTGCAAATTATTCTTTTACATTCTAGCATTAGAGTTGCTTTGGTGTCGATTGCCTTTAAAAAAAAATTATGTCTTATTCTACAACATTTCCTTTAAGAAGTATGATTAAGAATAGGAAAAGTTCATACCACTTCTGGCATTGCTTGTGCTTCATCTCTAAGTTTACAAAACCCCTGGGTTGAGAGTTAAGAGTTGAGGAGTTTGCTTAAGTGCAATTCCTGCACTCAACAGTCCGATGCCTGTACATTCTGTTGGTGGTCATCTATACTACATCACCTTTATTGACGAATTCTTAAGAAAGACATGGATATGCTACCTTAAGCACAAGGATGAAGCCGTTAAAATATTCAAGGAATTCAAAGCCTTGATTGAAAATCAATCAAGAAAGAGAATCAAAGTCTCCAGGTCTGACAATGGAGGGGAATACATGTCAAAATAATTCATAGCATTTTGTAAGAAATAAGGGATCAACAAGAAAATGATTGTGCCATATACTCCTGAACAAAATGGTTTGGCTGAAAGGAAGAACAAGTCTATAGTAGAAGCTACCCGTGCTATGCTCCATGATCAAAAGGTGCCAAAGTTCCTTTGGGCTGAAGCTACATCTATTGTTGTATATGTTCAAAACAGGGTACCTCATCAAGCATTATAAAACAAGATCCCTGAAGAAATATTCATAGGTATCAAGCCTGATATTAACCACCTTCGTGTATTTGGAAGCCCCACATATTTTCATGTGTTGAAGAACAAAAAGAACAAATTGGAAGCTACAGGAAGAAAATGTACGTTTGTGGGTTATTGTGAAAATTCTAAAGCATATAAAATATATATTCTTGGTCAAAGGAAGGTCAAAATTAGTAGGGATGTAACATTCAATGAAGATGCAACTCTTGGAAAAGCAAGACATCTTCCTTCACCTCCTCCTCCCAAGGAAGAGAATGATGACTGACATATTCTAGATGGTCTTTTTGTACCCGAGTCTGATATTGATGATGATCCCACAGAGCCTATGGATCCGTTAGATCCTCCTCCAAGTGATCCTCCTACTAGGAAGATATTACTTTGGCTCTGTGATACTTTACAAAGTTCTGAAAGAAATGTTCCCATTCATAGATCATTCAAAGAAAGAAAACAATCATGTAGGCATCAAGGATATGTTGCAACCATGAGCACTATGATTCAAGCTGAACCATCCTCATTCAAAGAAGCTGTAAAAGAACAAGTTTGGAAGGATGTTATGGCTGGGGATTATAAATCGATTGTGAAAAATGATCTGTGGGATGTCGTACCTAGACCAAATGGGAAATATTTTGTAACTTCAAAGTGGCTTTTCAATATCAAACATGGCATTGATGGAAACATTGAGAAATACAAAGAAAGGTTCGTAGCTTGAGGATTCTCTCAGAAAGAGGGAGAAGATTACAATGACATATTTTATCCCATGGCTCGATATACAACCATCCATTCTATAGTTTCCCTTCATGCGAGTCAGGGATGGACCCTTCATCAGATGGATGTAGATACCACATTCCTTCATGGCATGTTATAGGAAGAAGTATATGTTTAACAACCACAGGGATTTGAAGTGGAAGATCAAAGAACAAATGTTTGTAGGTTGAAGAAGGCATTGTATGGTTTGAAGCAAGATCCCCGAGCTTGGTATGCACACATTGAAAATTACTTAGTGAAGTTGGGATTCACAAGAAGCAATTCCGATCCCAACCTCTACTTCAAGGTAGTCCAAGGTATACCCTAGTTGGCATCATACCCACAAGCAGGGCTTGTTGGGAATATTGCTCCTAGTTTGGTCAACGAGTTGAAAGTGTACTTGGGGTGTGCAACCCAAGGTGATTATGATACAAGTGTTCTATCATATGACTACTGAGAGTCATTGATGGGAATATCAGTAGGCAATAGGATTGGGTTGAGAGCTACTCCATTTTCTAATTCTGAGTTGAGGATGAGCTCCTCGATGAGATTCCAGAGTCGAAGATGTCCTCCCCTATATGATGCACTATCCTATTGCTCAGTATGGGTGGAAGATATTGCTTCACGATTCTTCTTCTTTTAGATCCGAGAAATTTTCAGCAGATAGAGTTGATCAGAGACAGTCAAAGCATTATAGGATGATGTGAAGCTCAACTGACAGAATTCTTCTTAGTTGAGAGGGAGTGTTAATTTTTGCAACTAGGTTCAAATTACACAATGGATAGCTCATATGAATGAGATCATGTTTGCATTAAATTCCACTTTTTGAGAGGACCAAAATCGACCTAAAGATCACCCAATTTGGTCAAGTGGAAGTTGAGTTTTGAATTATTTTATTCATACATGCATTGTGGAATGAGTTGGCCCTAACCACATGGGTAATTGCTTAGGTTGGCCTTAACCCCAAGTGAACCCTCAAAATATCCTATTAATAGAAGCTACCTCAAGCTCATTTCATCCCAACGATTAAGCCATCTTCCATTATTCTGTTTTGTCTTGGTTCTCATAGGTTTGATGAAAAGAGTTTGCGTAAGAGTCCGAAATCACAAGAGTAAGGTTTGCTCTGACTTAGGGTTTTCTGATCCCCAGACGCTAGCACGAAACTGGGTTTTTTAGTCCCTGTACGCTGGAACATAGGCTTATGGGAGCATGTAGACAACCCTAGATGATGGCACAAAGGCTTAAGGTAGCATCCAAGTATTTAGAGGTAGATCTGAAGGTGTCGGTCCCCAGACACTTGCACATAGTAGTCATGAGAGCATGCAAGCCATCTCGGATGCATGCATATAAACCGAAAGAGAGCGTTCGAGGGTTTTTGAGCATATCTGGTGAGTTTTACCCCAGATGCATGCACAAGGTCTTCCTGAGAGTGTCCAAGCAACTACAGATGCCCTCACACAGTGGTAGAGATAGTGTATATAGAGTTTCAGATGCACACAGATAATATTGCTGAGAGCATCTAGGGTTTTGATATTAGGTTTATCAGTTGGATTTAGTTGGCTTTAGTAATCTGGTAGATCTGGGCTTATCTCTACTGTTATATAGATATGATTTATTAGTATTTGCTAAAAACTTATGTATTGGGCTCATTGTACTCTCTGCTGAAATATTTTTATGATGATCTATTAAAGAAGAAGATTTGGATGGGTTTCCCCCTTGTGGGGTTTTTCCACGGTCTTGGACCAATCAACTGTTTCTTATGGTTGTGCTGTTGCCTACTTTGTCACTGCATACATTGTTCTTTCCTCAATTACGTTTATGATTGGTTATATTGCTAAGAGTTGGATGCATTGTTAATAAAGAAGTGAATTGGGCTAAAGTAACTGATAAAGCATAGAACAATCAGAAAATTTAACAATCTGCATCTTAACGATTTTTTTAACTAGTACCCATATGACTGTAAAAGCTTAGGAAGGAGAGCATGATATATATTTGTATATTATATATAGGCCAGGCCAAGTGCTATAAGCTAAGGAGTGAAGGAGCTTATGCATATATATAAGCATGAAAGGCTGAGATGCAGCTTATTAAGCTCAAGAGGGAGTAGGCCCATATATATTTCAAAGTTCGGGGAGATAGAGTATGGACTGGATGCTAAGGATTTTCGACAGACCTCTTTTAAATTAGCAAAAATAAACCATGGGCACATTCAAACCTCCACCTTGCTATGAAGGCAATAGCGAACCTCCACCTTGCTATTTTGACAATGGGGAAGGTGGGGTCCCACATTTTAATCATGGTTGTTGAAGATTTAAGCCACATCAAAATTGTCAATGGGAGAATCAAAACCCTGAGTAGGAACCTCGATAGGAACCCCCTCCCTTTCCAAGGCAGTAGGGGGGATGGTTCAATTTTAAATCCAAACTGTCAGTGTGACCAAACCATTGTGATCGTTGGATGGACCATTGGGCTTTAGGACCCTAGGGTTTTCCTGTGAGCACTTAGATAAATGCCAAGGAGCCCTTTGGTTGGGGAGTGGGCCTTTTTACGTGTCGATATTGAGAAGTGAGAGGCCATCGATAGATGAAGGGGATATTGCTATCCTTGGACCCAGAAGCTCGGGACCCCATGGGTTTTCCTTTGTATATGGGGAGTTTGGGTTGAGGAAAAATGAGCTGGGTATAATGAACCTTCGAAAATAAAAATGCATAACTTAGCCATAAAACACGAAATTTAATTATAATGGGAAAGTTATGATTTGCAAAGGTCCAAGAGGATGGTGGGACCATGGCCATGGTGGAAGATGATGTGTAATAAGGGTGATGTGGCATCATAGTGGCATGACACATGGTACCTAGAACTAGAACCTTGATGGGGCAAAGTGGGACAAAAATCAATGATACATGGCACTCTCAGAGGAGTACACATGGATTAGGTGATGTCAACGTGATTTTATCTTGACAATTTTACGAGGGGTGTAATAAGTTTTGCATAGGATTTTTGTTCTGGGGTAAGGAGGCATTAGTGTGACGTCACCCCGGAGCCGATGTCATCTCGACTGTTCTACAAGGGGTATAGTGTGAAATGATTAGTGATTATGTACTAGAGTGGGGAACATCAGAGTGATGCCACCACAAAACTAATGTCATCCTAGGGTTTTGTGAAGGGTGAAGTGCAGAAAATGGCCAAGGTTATCTCTTGGGGCAGGGAGCATTAGGGTGATGTCACCCCAGTGTCTCGACATTTCAACAAGGGAAAATCGAGAAAAGGGTTAGAGATTTTGTTCTGGGGCAAGGAAGGCCTAGGTGACATGGTCCCCCATCATGGTGGAATGATTATGTGAAACATGCAGATGTGGACCTCTTTGAGGATGACATAACACTAAGGTGGTGTGCCACGTGGAAAAAACGTCATGATGTGGCAAGAGGTTATTGGATAAATATTTAAATGACCATATATTTTGATTTAGGAGTTAGCCTGATCTTGAGACAACTTGTATATCACTAAAAAAGTCTTGATGAGACAAACATGATTACAATTCTTATTTTAGATTTCAAGGAGTTTTATAAGTGGCAAAATTTTATGACCCCAATTTCATGACAGGATGATGGAGGTTGGGTCAATCCTAGAAACATCCTCTTCTACCCTTGGTATGGGCTATGGGTGGTAAGGTGGCATGTTATAGAGTTGCATTAGAGCTAAATGTACAACACTAGACCTTTGGAAGTAAGATAATGCCCTAGAATAGTGTGATACATGTTAGAACCTATTATGAGGGATGCATGCCATGTGGATTGATTATATGAGTTGCTTGATGTACTTATTCATGATATATGAATGTTTCATGTTACTACGTATTTTGACAATATTTGTTTTGGTATTTTGTACTAACCTAAGATGTGATGTTTCAACTAGCCTGTTAGGTCCCTATAATATTAGTGATCCCCCCATTACTATTGTCATTGTATCCCTCATTGTTATTATTGTGCCCCTATTGTCCCCATATTGTTATTATTGTGCCCCATAGAATCCCTTTATTGTTATTTTTGCGCCTATATATTATTATTGTTAGGTCGTCTTGGTTATATTGTGACCCCGTAGACTCCTATATATAGAAAGGAGATTTTGTCATTTGAATCATCTAAGAATTGTTCATTTGTGTAATGTAAAGGAGGTTGCCCCCTTGAAGAGGCTTATTTCTAAGGCGTTCATCTATCTTTTCTATCTTTTTGTGAGTTGGTTTCATAACACTTGGTATCAGAGCTTTGGATTCTAGGGTTTTGCTGCTCCAAATAGGTCATCGTGCCATTTTCGCTATAACTTTTATCTGCGACGTTTCCAAAGCTAAAAAAAAAACCCATTTGGGCCGAAATAGTTCTGAACTTCGGGTCCCAATTTCAGAGCTTTTCTCGCTATATTTGCAGAGATATGATTCGAGGAAGTTGGCATTTTTGCAGGCTCCCAAATTACATTCCAAACAAGTGACCTGGGGAAAATCGTCATAACTTTTGTTTTGAGTATCAGATTGGAATCTAGTAAGAAGTTTCAGAAATAGGATGGCCTCTAGTTTTTTGTGTATCCTTTTCAGGTACTAAGGTTGAAACAGTGACACATGGCACGTCGTACAAGTTCGCTCTATTGAACTAGTCTATAATTAGGTCACCGTGGGAGATTTGGCATAACTCTTCCTTGGAGAATCCAATTTTGATCAGACTGGTAGCATTGGAAAGAGTATGCAGAGGACTACTATAGGTCACGATTTTAGAACTGGGAGATCCAAAATTATAGAGGTACATCAGATTCAGTATCGAGCTCCTACAAGTGAAAAAAGGTGTGTATTTTTTAAATTTTTGCATAAGCTTGGTTTGAAAAATTAGTTTGAAGGAATTCAAAGGGCATAGTGAAGCATTATTATCG
>APFE031042435.1:0-20340 GCA_000404065.3 Pinus taeda
CCCATCCACCCTTAGAATCAATACATATTGGAAAACCTCCACATCAATCTATGGTATATAAACCTCCACAACTGCCACCTCCTCTTCCTCCATGCCCTCCTCCTCCAAGACCTCCTCCACCTTGCCCTTGACCTCCATCTCCAACTCCTACACCTGCTGCTCCTCCTCGTCCTACTGCTCCTCTGCCTCCACCACCTAGCCCACCTCCTCTTCCTCAACCTCCACCTCCTCCAACACCTTCACCTTCACCTCCTCGTCCTCGTCCTTCTCCTCCACTACAACCTCCACCCCCTACACCTCCATCTCCACCACCTAAGCCTCTGCCTTCAACTCCTCCTTTGTGTCCTCCTCCACCACTTCCACCTCTACCTTCGCCTTGTCTTGGTCTTCCTCCTCTACCATCACCTCCCCCACCTCCACAACTGCCTCCTCCACAACCACCTCCAATTCTAGCTCCACCTCCTCCTCGACTACCTCCTCCTCCTCCTCCTCCACCACCTACAACTCCACCTCCACCTTCGCCTCCTCCTCCTCCACCGATCATCACCACAACTCTCTCCTCCACCACCTCCTCCACCTCCATCTCCACCTCCCCACTCCACCACATCCACCTACTCCACTCCACCCTAACTACCCCTCCTTCTCCTCCTCTTCCTCTCCCACCTCGCCCACCTCCTCTTCCTTGACCTCGACCTCCACCGCCTCCATCACCTTCACCTTTGACCCCTCCTCCTCCACCACCTCCTCTTCCTCCTCCTCCTCTTCCTCCACTGCCACCTCCTGCACATCCATATTCTCTTCCTCCTCCTCCTTTTAATATGCATCCATGTACACCTCCTCCTCAATCACCTTCTCCTCCTGCACCTCCATCCCTACCACCACCTCCACCTCCACCCGTTACAACTACACCTCCACCACCTAAGCCTCTGCCTCTAACTCTTCCTCTGATTCCACCTCCTCCAACACCTCCACCTCTACCTTTCGCGCTCCATGCTCCTCCACCACTGCCTCCTCCACATCCCCCACCACTGCCTCCTCCACCTCCACCACTGCCTCCTCCACAACCACCTCCACCTCCACCTTCATATCCTCCTCATCCTCCATCTCCTCCTCATCTTCCTCCTCGACATCCACCTCCATCTCCTCCTTCACCACCTCCACCTCCACCTCCTTAGAAAACTTGAAAATAAAATAAAATTGGATATCATTTCATTCTCTTTATCAATATATACATGATAATATAACAAACAATATGTATATTAAATTACAATATAAATAATTAATTATAAAACAAAATTTAATTAATAAAATTTTATAGAATTTATATAAATAATATCAAAGGATATTGAAGTAAATCACAAAAAAAACTCAATGCTTATTCTTAACGTCCAGAACTATATAAAATCAATAGGTTAATTATATAACATTTCCACTTCCACCTCCACCTTAAAAAACTTGAAAATAAAATAAAATTAAATATCATCTCATTTTCTTTATAAATATATACATGATAATATAACAAATAATATGCATAAAAAATTACAATATAGATAATTAATTATAAAAACACAATTTAATTAATAAAATTTTATATAATTAATATAAATAATATCACACCATATTGAAATAAATCACAAAGAAAACTCAATATTAAAATCAATAAGTTAATTATTTAAAATCTTTAAAAAATAAAATAAAATAAAAACAATTTGCATAGACACAAATTCTCGAATGCCCCAATATGAATAACATACAAACACAAAACGCAACGAAATTTTCGAAAACCTCCACTCGTCATAAGCGTAACAAACACAAAACACAACGAAATTTTCGAAAACCTCCACTCGTCATAAGCGTAAGTACGACGGAACTCCTACCACCAGCTGAAATCCTTTTACCCAAAATATTTGAAATGGTCGTCCGACCCATCTTCCAAAACATAAGCTTATATTTGTATATTTATACTTTTTACACTTGCCCTATGTATAATTAGAAAGAAAGAAATGTGGAGGGAAGATACTGGAAAGCGGAAAGCGGAGGGAGGGCATCACTAGAGCCGTTACTAATCCTTTGAGGGCTTTGGTTTACATTCAAATTGATTAACTTCACAGAAAGGAGTGAAAAATTTCAAACAAATAGAGCCTGGACTAATCCTTTGAAAGCTTTGGTTTACGTTTAAATTGGTTAACTTCACATAAACGAGTGAAAAATTTCAAACAAATGGTGATCTAGGGAAGTTTGCGATTATGATCAGCTGGATAATTCCAGCGATATCATATCTAACAAACGTGTTATAAAATTACTCTTGCCTTTTGACGACCAAAAACTTCGAAAGTAATAGATGCAAAAAGTTAATAAACGTGTAGCCGTAATCTTATCCTCAACAACAGAGAAGGAGGCTTGAACCAAGAACTTGAACCCGAGGTAGAACCATGCACAATGGCTTGGCTGAAGATACATTTAATGTGGCCAATTATGTTCCTACAAGTGATTTTTGATGCAACTAACAGAAAATTGAAACGCTACACAGAAATGAAATCTAAATCAAAATATCATAAAATAATTATCAAAATCAAGGAGGACAGTAGCCTGGTTTGGCTAGATTAAACTAATTAAAGAAAATGAAATAGAAATAACAAAATTACATTAACAACACAGGAAATAAACAGAGTACCTGAAACGAATTTGGAGCAGCGGAAGAGAATAGCCCAACAAGCGTTTGCGTAACAGCAGCAACAAGAGCGCTTTGGAATATAACAATTCTCCCCTTGGCGGTTCCTGTGCATCAAATAATAAGAAAGGACAAACACAAAGCCGAAATGAATCTTTTGGAATAGTCGGATTTGGATACAGGAGAGGATCTTCTGGAATAGTCAGATTTACAAAGAGATAAATGGTATATCGAAATGAATAACAAAATCAGGAAATACCGTTGATCTCAATCGATTGGATGTAGCGGGGATCTTCTGGAACGGTCCAAATCTATTGTGATCATCACCAGAAAGATAATTCAACAATTGCAACCAACAGAGAATCCCGTCGAACGGATGAGAGGTCCAGATCCATTGCTGTCCTCTTCGGTCAACATGAAACATTTCTACCAGTAACGGCCACAGAAACATTTGAGCACGGTGACATATATAGAAAAAGTGCTGCAAACACAAAAAAGATTCGCTGCAAGCAGCCATATATTTATCCGCCACACAACGAACTCATCTACTAAACCGACATAAAAATTCCATCCCTCGTCTATCTCAAAAACATACAGATTCCATCCCTAGTCTATCTCAAAAAAGCAAAAGCCTCATATGCTTTTCTTCAAATTCAATTCTAGTGCAAAGTAGTTGGGTTTTCTTGAAATTCAATTATAGTGAAAAAAATGCTTTTCAAGGAATTCTCTTTACATTCACATCTATCGAGGTCGGTGCAAATTTAGAATGTTTTGGAATGTTGACGCCTGAATTTGAATTTAAATGGAATCTTTGATACTCGGCAAATAATATTTTATGTAATATTGGGGTAGTCCTTTTCTGCTCCTCTTGTTTTGACAGTCAACAATTCAAATAATATTACAAATTTAACTGGAGAAGCGCAATGATGATAGAGAGCATCATATATTTCTCTATTTTTGTCTTAAAGCATTCATTCAATATAATTGACTATTTTAATTTAGCTTTAATAATTTTTTATTTTAATTGAAAATCACAAATTTTTCATTTGCATTTATATTTTATCTTTTTTTCCGATAATTTTATATAATCTAATTTAGGGTAAGTTCTTTCTTGTGGAGTGTTTTCTATTATTAACAATTAATGTGTTAAAGTTATTACAAGTGATTCAAGAGAGCTAGTTACATTTCTCTATTTCTTCCATTTTATGTATTCTATAATATATATAGCATGTTTTTATTTAGGTTTCAATATTCAATAATATATATAGCATGTCTTTATTTAGGCTTCAATATTCAATAATCTATGTAGCATGTGTTCGTTTAGGTTTCACTAGTAGCAAATTTACTCTTAAGTTTGATATGCATTTTTTAATTTGAAAATTCCAAGTTTTTAATATCAAATTATATGTTTAGTCATTTACAAATGTGATTGGTAACTCAAAATTAAGATGAAGTCAAACTTAATTATACCACCATGTTTCTTTTAAAATAGAATAGAGATTCCAAAATTTTAATCTAATTATTAATTATTATTAGATTTATGGTAGGACCATTAAATATTCTATAATTTTCTTAGTAGTATACACAAATCAAAGATTCATATTTATGTGGAAGCTGGTTGTATTTTTTTTTTTGTTGATTTAGTGAAATTGATTAATTAAAAAAATATCTTATGAGCAAGTTTCATATGAAATGAGTTATGTTTTTTTGGGCTTCAGGAAGCCATGGGTCTTGCCCATGGTATTATAACATACCCTATTTAGACTAAGAAACTCAGTAATAAATTGGATATAAATCTTTATGGATAAAAGAATTACTCCATGCTTTCTCAAATGAATATATGTTAAACTTGTAATAATAATAATAATATAGTTAATTCCATTTTTTTTTTTTAATTTTAGCAAAGTGAGATGTATTATGAGGCAAATGTTTTTGTGTTTGTTGTTTACTAACATTTTCTAACCATTTAATTTATATAATTGTGCTAATATGTAAATTTCTAATAAAAATGTATTTTTTTTAATATTGATAATTTAAATACATTTCAGATATTTTAAAGCTATTTAATACTAAAGGTTTTAAAGATTTGAAAACATATTTGATAGTTAGTTACTCATGTTCTTACTTCTTTTTCTAAGTCATATGGGAGGTAACATAGTTTATATTATTTTGGTTATTGGATTTGGGTGTTTAAATTTTTTTAGTATAGAGTTTTCTTCCAAAAATAACATGCACACTTTACTTTGTATGATTTTATGTTTAGAGATAATTTTGATTGTTTTTTGCTTCTTTTTTGCCTTTCTCTTCTTCATGGATGTTTCTCTTGGCTATAATTAGATTCAAATAAATATTAGAAGATAAATATAAATGGATTCAATTTGTCCTTAGGGTACATTCATGTATCGGAATTTGTCGTAGGGTCTTAAAATCATTAGAGCAAGCTTCCAGTGGGCCATGGGTTATGATCTTCATTACATCACATGAATTGCAGAGGCATATATGGGTGAGCTCCCCTCTCACTCTCACATACACAATAACAATCCAAAGAATCTATGATCCATCCTTATGCGTTGTTTCTACAAATATTCATTTGAATCCCAAAATGCATAATTTTCGTTCTTTCCAGGTGATTGGAAGGATTCATTATGTCAAATTACACAATCATGATCCTTAATGTCACCAACTAAAACACGCTAGTCAAGCTTGTAGTAATTCTCAAAAAAAAAAATTCATACATTTTCAAAAACACTTTGCATGAAAACGTTTCTTCAAACACTTTTTATTCAAAGAAGAGAACATTGATGGTAGATACATTTACTCAAACATTTGCATGGTTCCAAATATGAAACCCTTATTAAAAGTATGAACAACGATAGCTTAGCCAAGTTCTTTATTAATTTGGAGAGTAAAAATACATGGAAATCACTCCATTTGAAAATTATGAGTAAATAAGAAAGTTGGCATGTTTTGGCTATAACAAACTAAACTTCTATATATATAAATTCACGTCTTTTAATGAGATTTTCCCCTCCATAAATAAAAGTTATTGTTTCAAAAAAATAAAAATACCTAGAATATTAAATCTGATATTAAAATAGTTTTGTGTTGCTTGATAAATTTAGGGTTAAAAATAAAATTTAATTCATACTACATAAATTTAATATTTTAAAATTATATTTTTTAGTTTATAATTAAATTTTAAATAAGATAAGGTTAAAAATTACCTAAATATAATCAGTAAAATAAAAATACTTTTTGAAATATTAAAAAAAAAATATTATTCAATTGAGAAGTAAATGCCACTCTATATGGAGTGTATGATAAATTATGAGATTATAGAGGAATACTACCCAAAATGAATAAGGTATAAAAAAAATACCAATTTGTTTGGAGAGTATAATCACTTATTCGATCGACATGTAATTTTAATAAGTACTATCATGGACATCTAAATGACATGATTATAAATGTCTTGGAAAACTATGGGAGGGCACTATTTTGCCAAAGAATGGACGAAGACATGGAATATGACATATTTTTTAATGGTAAATGTTGTAATATGTTAATATATTATATGTATGATCCCATATCACTACATGGATGATGTGAACTGGAACATTTTCATGAGTTATTTATAGTAACAAGAAGTGTTGCCATAAGTTAAGAACTAGGATTTTTTTTATTTTTTATTTTTTAACTGAAACGGTTTTTTTTATTCATAGTAAGATCGGGCATTGCCTAAACGACCATTACAATTCCATTGCCGATTACAACACTCTTTCACTTAGGGAATTTCTGCCTTAGTTGGGCTTCCTGCATTAATGATGATCATTCATTCCTGAAGAGTGCATCCTATATTTGCCAACCTATCTGCATCCTTGTTTAGTCCTCTCAGAATATGGTATATTTGAACAGAGCAGAGATCTTTCAATATTTTGTTCACTCTTGATAGTTGCTTGTTTAGAGTCGGATCCTTGAGCTTTTCCTTTATTGCCAATGTTTTTATCAGCAGTTCTGAATCTCCTATTATTAAGATTTCCTTTGGATTTTCTTTGCTTGCAATTTGGCAATCTTTCCAGAGGCTAAGTATTTCTGCTGGGTTATTTGTTTTCACTCCCAGGCCCCAGCTAAATTCTTCTTTTTTCCCATTCCGGTAGTAAATCAGTCCACTTGCTCGAGCTCTCCCTGGATTTCCTTTTGAGGCTTCGTCAAAGAGAATGGTGCATATTTCCTGGGATTTCATCCATTTCTAAAAATTATCTTCGGTTTCTCGAATCTTCCACCTTTCTTTGTGGATTGGTCGTGGTGGTGCTTGCTGTCTGCCTTTTCCTGTGTAGTCTTCCAACCACACGCTTTCTTCTTTTCTTAGCGAGTTATCTTCCTTTGCTGTATGATGATTTAGAGTTTCTAGGAGGAGCTTCTTTGCCTATTTCGCCACTTTCATTGCTGGTTGCTCAGTGTTGTTGAAGATGGCCTCATTCCAGGCTAACCAGATTTTCCAACAAATATATTTAGGCACAGTTGTCCATACCTTGTTCCAAATTGATTTGTTGGCAATTTGATGAGGGTAGTTTTCTTTCCAAGATGTGAACATGGAGGTTATTGTGCTTTGGAGAGGGGCACTCATGTTTAGTCCGGACAAGAAAGTAGACCATACCTCCTTCGCAAAATCACAAGTTATAAACAGATGACTTGTTGTTTCTAGCTCTTTTTTACATAAAATGCATCTGTGTGGTCCTGCTATACCCCTTTTGCTCAAGTTTTCACCTGCGAGAATTTTGTTATGGAATAAGGTCCAAAAGAAAAAGTTGATTTTTGGGATGTCCCAAATCTGCTTCCAGACTGATCCCTCATGTGGTGTATCTTGCTAGCTTTGTAATTGATAGTATCCCTGCTTTGCTGTATATATTCCTTTCTTACCCTATCCCCAGGTATCCTCCTCATCAATATGAATTGGTGCAAAATCTACAATTTCATCATTGAGTACAACAAATTGGTTTTTTAGTTGTTCTGGAATTCTGGGCCATTTCCATCGCAGACAGTTGCCTTTGTTGTCCCATTTGGTTATATCCTCTATTTTTTTAATTCCTCTCGCTCGAAGCCAAGCTCTGATCTCGGCGATCTCTGCTTTTTGTTTTAGTGGCGGATGTCCCATTACGCGATCTTTCCATAGGTTCGTATTCTTCCCGTTGCCTGGAATTCTGTATAATTTGCTTCTGAAGAATTCGATGCCTTTTACACACAACTTCCAGGCCTACGTGCCTTTTGGCTGCTTTTCCGTTTTGCAGCTCATTATGGATCGGTTTTTAAAATACTTCTCTTTAAGGATCTTGCTTACCAGGTGGTTGGGCGCCTCACAAAATTTCCACAGCAGTTTGCATCCCAAGGCCACGTTTGCTAGCCCAGGATCACGCACCTGAAGGCTTCCTTCCACCATCGGCCTTTTAACTGTTTCCCATCTGATTAAATGAAACCTATTGTTGTTCCCTCGCCCCTCGTTCCACAAAACGTTGCGAATATATTTAGAAATTTCGTCTGAGATGTGTTTGGGCACAATCATCAGGGGCGCTTAGAATGTTTCCAATGTTGAGAGAACAAATTTGATCAATATAAGTTTGCCTCCTGTAGAAACCAGAAGCCTCCCCACGCTTTTATCCTTTTCTTGCATTTAACTATTACTTCGTCCCACAGGTGGTTCCTGTTTGAGCCCAAAGTTATGGGAAGTCCCGGATATTTAATTCTTTCACATTCTGCATACCCTATGTATCCCAGATCTTCTGCTATTTTCCTTATTGTTTGTTGGTCTGTGTTCCAGCCATACACTGCACTCTTCTTTTCACTTACTAGAGCGCCAGTTATGCTGTAGAATTTCTGGAGGATGGATTTGAAAGTTGATGCTATTCTTGGAGAGGCCCCCCTGTCTCAGGCCCCTTGTGGCTAGAAAAAATTTTGCAGGTCTTCCGTTTATCATTGGTGCTATCCATATCTTTTCCAAGCAGGCTTTAATTATATCAATAAAATTCTGGTTTAAGCCAAAAGCTGATAGAACCCTATATAAAAAGGATCTATTTACCCTGTCAAAAGCATTGCACATATCCAATTTGATTAACATACCTTGTTCTCTGCACAGTTGACTTGAATGCAGTACTTCCTGCACTTGAATGACGTTGTCCAGGATATGTCGACCTTTCACAAAGCCTCCTTGAGTCGGGGTAATTAATTTTTGAAGAAGTGGCTTGATTCTATTTTCCATCAACTTGGCCAAGATCTTATATGATGAATTGCATAATGATATAGGTCTATATCTGTCAAAGGTGCCTGGATTATTTTCCTTTGGGATTAAAGCGAGAAAAGTTGAGTTTATGCCGCCTCCGACTATTGCCTTCCTCATGAAGCCCTGGACCATTCTCATCAGATCAGTTTTGATTATCTCCCAGAATATTCTAGAAAAGTGAATTGAGAATCCGTCGGGGCCAGGGGATTTATTTGACTCCATGGACCAGGCTATGTTTATTATTTCTTCTTCTGAAGCTGGCCTTATTAGAGATTCGTTGTCTTCTAAGCTTACTAGCTGGGGTATATTGATAAGGAATTCTTCCATGTCCTCCTTGCTTCCACCTTTTCCGGCGCTGAGAAGATTTTGAAAATGGTTTACTGCTGCCTCGTTTATCTGTTCGAAGCCTCTGCATGCCTGACCATTGGTGGTAGTGATTTCTGCGATGTGATTTCTCGATATCCTCGGCCTGTACTGTCTATGGAAATAGGTTGTATTCCTCTCTCCTGATTTGAGCCACAGGCTACGAGATTTTAATCGCCAAAATTTCTCCTCATTTCTAAAGGAGCCGTATGCTTTCTTCTGGTTGGTGGGGGTGTTGACTTCTTTCTTTATCCATTCTTTGAGTGACTTTTTGGTATTCTTAATTTTTTTCTTCGATACATAGCTTAGGGAGCCTGCGATTTCTATTTCCCAAGTTGTTTGTACCGTATCAAGAAACCTCTCTTGTTTGGCCCAGAGAGGGCTGAATCTAAAGGAGAGGGGGCCGAGGTCTTCTTCCTCCTTTATGTGCAGAAGAATTGGTTTGTGGTCTGATGTTAATTTTGGCAGGATCTTGGAGAGGACCATTCTATTATCCATCATAATAGCACTGCTAGCGAGGAATCTATCTAACCTTGCTTAAATGTGTTGTTCCCCTGTTCTATCGTCTGTCCAAGTATATGTTCCTTTCACCAGTTTGAAGTCTACCAAATCCCAGGACTGGATTAGATTTTCCACAGTGAGGAGGAAGGGATCTCTTGTGTAGGATCCTCCTCACTTTTCTTTTGGGTCTAAGATTATATTCACATCTCCTCCTATGATTATATTTGTGGGACTGCATTGCTCTATGTATTCTATTAGAGTTTTCCAGCATTCATTTTTCTCCTCATAATGCACCGGGACATACATATTGAATAAATCTAATTTGACTTTGCCTGCTGTATGCCAAAGTTCTCTATATATCCAGTTTTGAGTCTCATGTGTTTTGCCAAGGGTTAATAGGTTCTTTGACTAGAATGTACCTATCCCTCCTGCTAATCCTCTTGCACTGATTACCTTCCCTGAGTCAAATTTCCATTTAGAGGTGCTAGAATTTAGAAGGGTCTCCCCTTCTATTTTGGTCTCTTGGAGCATGAGTACGTCTATGGGTTCCATTTTCATTAGATCCTTGATGGCCTTTGCCTTGTTGGGATTACCCAGACCCCTGCAGTTCAAAGATACCAAGTTCAGGTTCATCATTTACAACTTGTTGTTGTGGGGCCTCCTCCCTTGGATGCCCTTGGGCTGATGTTTCTCCGAGAGTCATTTCTAAGGTAGCTTGACTTCCTAGGGTTTTTTGCTTTTCTGATTCTTCTTCCCTTACCTCTTTGTTTGATCTCCTTCCCGCTCGCTTGGATGGTCTTTCTTCATCATCCGATGAGCCAGCGTATTCTGTCTTTTTCTTTTTCTGCTTGATTATGTTTGCATATGAAGGGTAGGTGCTATTGCTTGGATTCGGGTTAGATGTGTTACATGGATCTTGCATTTCACTGTCTTTGTGATGAGATGGATCTTCATGCTCCTTCTCCATGGTTTCTGTGCGTGGTGTGAGAGATTCGAATGGGTTCTTGTCCTCCACTGCGCTGGTGCCTTCCTTGCTCCCAACGTTTTGCTGGCTTTCCGTTTCTTGTCCTGTTTTCCTCCCTATCTCCTTGCCTTTGTTTTTGTTGCTCTGCATATTGTTTGTTGCTTTTTTAACTTGTTTCCATTTCTCTCCTTTTTCTTTCTCAGTAGATTCCTCGTTTTTCTTCTTACAATATCTTGCGAAGTGTTCGTATTCATGGCAGTATCGACATTTGAATGGACGTTGCTCGTAATCTAGTTCTTGAATGTGCGTCCATTCTGCCACCAATAGCTTGACGGCTTCAGGAAGCCCGATTTCTAAATCAACCTCCACGCAAATTCTCGCACAAGAGTATTGATCCTTCCTTGGGGCCTGATCTATGTATTTTCCAAGAGCATTTCCTATGGATTGCAGCGATTTCTGGCTCCAATAACGAAGAGGAAGATGTGATAGGTGCACCCAGACTGGCACCGCCTTAGGTACATCTTGGGATGGGTCGAAGTAGGGAGACCATTTATTCAGGTACAGCCCTTCAGGGGCCATGAAATATGGCTCGTTTCTGAATATCAGGCTCCTATCCTCTGCATTTTTGAACACGAACGCGAAAAAACCCTTTCCCACGAAGTGGCTTTTTATTCCTTCTTCGACCAGGGGAATCCAGTTGCGCTTTACCCATTCTTATACTCCTTTCGAGGAGGGCCATAGCCCTGTGAACTGTGCGATTAGCCCTCTTTCGGCAAGGTTCAGAGCTGATCTGCATGTGTCCTCCACCGGCAAGGACACCGTTGGAATGTTTTCCAGCTTTTTGACAAACTTAAGTTGTGGTCCAGAAGGTTGGCGTTTTCCTGTGGCCACCACCAAGGCGCTGAATGCCTGCAGTTCTGATGGGGTTCGGCACCATCTCCTCGTTCCATAACTGAGTTCCTTGAGGGAGAAACCGACCCTTGTTAGATCAGGGACAGGGCCCCCATACGAGAGCGGTTCCAACTTCAGCCGATCCGCGAATCCCTGTCGACTTGGCAGCTCTGGATTGATCTCTGTTGCGCACCTGAGTTGCAGAGCTCCCGTTCCACTTGCAAGTAAGAACTAGGATCTTAACATTAGAAGAAAATACTAAAATTATAACTTTATTAAAAATTATATTGTTATTATTTATAAAGAAACAAAATGGCATGCATATTTCAACAACAAGAAATCTTAGTGGAAAATTTCAGGGTGAAATATGTCAATATTACTATGAATGTTCCAACATATTCCATCAGGTTTAAATATATGCCATCAACTAAATAATTAAATTATAACTATGGAAGATCTATTTTTCCAATTAGCATAATTATAAGCATATCTATTTTCAAATTTATTTTCAATTTAAGGTAAAAGAAAATATTAACAAACTAGGGAAGCCATATAAATTAAGAAGGCATATAAATTAACTAAAGTATAACTTTATTACACTTTATATTGTGATTATCTATAGTATTTTTTTTGCATGTATATCTCAACCAAAAGTAATCTTAGTGGAAAATTTTAGCAGTGAAATTTAACCCTTGGAAAAAATTTAAGGGTTTCAAATTTTGAATGGAAATGTTTTTTGGATCATAGTTCATTATTAGTAGTAGCCCGAAAATTATTTTATAAGAAAATTTGGCATAGTGGTTAGCATAGCCTTATTTCAAGGGAGATCTAAAAAAATTAGAAGATACTAATTTTCCTTTACCCCAATTTTCAAGGACAATGATTTATGGTAGCCATTTCTCCCTTCTAATTTGGTTTAAAATGAGATCTTTATTTCACCGTCCCTTATATCATGGTATTGAGATTAATTTGCAAACAACAACCCACATTTAAGTATTCAATTGTCTTCTTTCCCTTTTCTATGTTTTCATATGATTAATGATTGTCATATGTGATAAAAGAGGCTTGTGTATTTTCTTTACATTACAATACCTCCAGCTTGTTCTCCTTACCCTCCTGAATTTTTTTGTTTAATTTTTGGGAACTGTAATATTTTTTTTTTTTAAATACTGAAAATTTGGTCTTATGAATTAAAAATTACAATTGTGTTATTACAATTTTGTATCTAATGCTTGGAGAAAAATACACTTTAATTAAAAATATAGTTTAATTTTTAATTTGTGACAGCTGTGTTGGTCAGGTTATCTTTAAGTTCATTTAATAACCCAACAATTTATTTATATTTTTCTTGAAGTCTAAACTTTTCTACAACACCTTTCTCTTGTAAATTACTCTTTGGAAAACATTTATAGCATTCATTAATGCATATATAATGACAAAATGCTCAATTAAACTTTATTTTTAGAGTTTGTAATTTTTGTAAGTGAATTTCCTTAATTTATCAAAAAAAAGTTGTTATTTAAATTGATTTCCTTGGAGATCATAAAACTAGGTTTTATGGCAATGGTTTCTCACATGTGTTTTGATCATGGAACTATTTTTCAATCTCCCATACAATTTGAATTTCTCCAATGTATTTCCTTCTTATTTTGTAGAAAAAATTCACCCACAACATCCTCCATAGGAATTAATGATTTTAAGGTTATTTATGTACAAAAAGTAACTTCAATAAAATTTATAAATATACCTTTTTCATTAATTACATCATTTCTAAAGTATTATACCATTGATGAATCAATTTTCATTCTCCTGCACCCAATTGAAGAGGAGAAGAAGAGTAGATTTTGTTCTTTTATATATATATAATCATGGTCTACAACTAGAAAACTATGTTTTTCATATCAAAAATTTATTTGTTTATGAAAAAATATATTTTTTATTATTATTTTATGTTTATAAAGAAATATTTCAATTGAATTGTCAGACACTTGTATTCCCATAAATTGTTTTTCAACTATTACATAAATAGTAAACTAAGATAGTGGTAATTTTTAATTTGTTTTTGATTTATTTTAAACTAAGATAGTAAACTAACAATGAAAGGCTGTGACGTGAAAGGCAAACAAAGAGATGATAGGTAGAAGAGGAAGTGTGCTAATTTTGGAAGTGTTTTTGGAAGTGTTTTTTCAGGTGTTTTAGAAGAGCAAATACACATGATAGATAGAAGAGAACTTTCGACTATAGATTCCAGTTGATCCGTTAAAAGAAGAGTGATCATAGTTTAACGAAAAAGCATGATATGCTTTTCTTGAAATTTTCATATAAAAAGTTATCTTTTCAACAAATGATTTTCAAGAAATTATTTATGCAACCACGTCATCTATGCGCGTGCGTTCAAATTTGGAATGTTGAAACTTCAATTTCAATTTTCGGTATATAAAGTTGGGTTTTCTTTTCATGAAATGATTATCTACGCAACCACGTCATCTATCCGCGTGCGTTCAAATTTGGAATGTTCCGTCTTCAATTTGAATTTTCGGTATATAGTACTTTATGTAATCTTGGCACACGGTTTTTGTCGTACACTTCTTTTGGCGGTCAGCAATTCAATTAATACTATAAGCCGTAATCATAGAGAGACAGCTCGTTATATGTTTATATGTTTGTATTTTCCTATTAATCCATTCAATATAATTGATAGGTTTTTGGTGTTCAACAATTTAATTCATATAATCGATCATCTTTTTCTCATTAGCAATTCAATTAATATTATAGGGTTAATTGGAGAAGCAATGGTGGTAGAGAAACAAAGCTCGTAATATGTTTTTATTTTTTTCTTAACTCATTTTTCATTTTTCATGTAGTTTCAATATCCATATAATTGAATTATTCTTTTTAGTTTATTTTTTAATTGGAAATGTTAAATTTTAATTATTGAGAGTTATATTTTAGGCAACAAATACTTTATGTAATTTAGACTAATGTAAGCTTTTTATGGTTTTGTGCTTCCTATTATCAACTATTAATATTTCTTTAAAGTTATTATAAGTGATGAAAGAGAGCTACTTCTTCAAGGTTACTATAAGTAACCAAATAGAGCTAGTTTCATTTCTCTATGTTATTTCATTTTTATGTATTCAATAATATATATAACATATTTTCATTTAGGTTTCAATATATTTTTTACATGTCTTTATTTAGGTGTCAATAATAATAGATTTACTCTTAATTTTGACATGCTTTTTTTAATTTGGAAATTACAAGTTTTTAATATCAAATTATATGTTTACTATTTCAAATGTGATTGGTAACTCAAAGTTAAGATGAAGTCAAAATTAATTATATCAATAAACATGTTGATTTTAAAATAGAATAAAGATTCCAAAACTTTAATTTAATTATTAATCATTATTAGATTTCTGTTAGGACCATTAAATTTTTCATGGTTGTTTTAGTGGTATACCCAAATCAAGGACTGAGATTTATGTGCAAGGTAGTTATGTTTTTTTTGTCATTTGAGTGAAACTCATTAATTAAATAAATATGATATGAACAAGTTTCATATTAAATGAGGTATGTATTGTTGCATACCCTATTTATAAATTAAGAAACTCCTTCATTGATAAACATCTTCTTCCATGCTTTCTGAAATAAGTATATATTTAACTTATAGTAATAATAATAATAAAAAAATAGTTAATTTCATTATTTTTTAAATTTTACCGGAGATGTATTAGCAGTCACTAGCCATTAATTTTATATAATTGTTCTAGTATGTAAATTTATATTAAAAATGTGTTGGTTTTCTTAATATTGATAATTTAAATACATTTCAAATATTTTATAGCTACATAAATACAAAGGTTTTAAATATTTGAAATTACATTTTATAGTGAATTACTCCAGTGTTTACCACTTTTTGTTAATGATATGGAGAGTGAGATAATCTATCTTATTTTGGTTATTGGATTTGTGTGTTTAAATATTTTTAGTATAGAGCCTTCTCAAATACCATGCACACTTTTCTTTGTATGGTTATTTATGATAGAGTCTTCTCAAAATAACATGCACACTTTACTTTGTATGGTTTAAACTGTAGAAAGAATTTTGATTGTCTTTTGGTTCTTTCTTCACCTTTATTTTTGTTTTTGTTGTTGTAATTTTAGATATATTTTGTTAATTTTTTTTTAGTTTTTATACATATTCAACAACTAAAAGTTTATCCTAGAAGGTGAGAAAGAAAATTCATAGTTTAGAGAATCTATTCCTTTGAGAAAACTATTCTCCAATCTTGCATCTTTTTATTTTCCAAACAACCTTAATTTACTCCTTGCATCCTTGCATCCTTGGGTTGATGTTGTATTTCAAATGAGTACCATATAACAAGAAACAACTCAACAAGACTACACCCCCCATAATAAGAACTTTCTTTTACCAAATTTTTTTCTTTTGAACTAGTGAAATGATATATATTAAATGACTTGTATACACATTAATCCATGATAAGCATGAGAACACGTACCCCATTATATATCTCACATTACCAACTCAACAAGACTAAACCCCCAATAATAAAAACTTTTACTAGTTTTTTTTTTTGAACTAGTGCAACCATATAAATTAAATGACTTGTATACGTTAAGCCTCGTCCTCCTCCTCCTCCACCACCCCCTCCACCTCCACCACCACCTCCACCTCCACCTCCACTAGTGCAACCATATAAATTAAATGACTTGTTTACGTTGAAATTGGTTAACTTCACAGAAACCTCTGAAAATTTTGAAACAAATGGTGATCTAGAGAAGTTTGCGATTATGATCAATTTGATAATTACAGCGATATCATATCTAACAAACATGTTATAAAATTAGTGAAACTTTTCAAACAAATGGTGATCTAGAGAAGTTTGCGATTATGATCAATTTGATAATTACAGCGATATCATATCTAACAAACATGTTATAAAATTACTATGCCTTTTGACGACCGAAAACTTCGAAAGTACAGCGATATCATATCTAACAAAGGTGTTATAAAATTACGCTGCATTTTGACGACCGAAAACTTGTAAAGTAACAGATGCAAAAAGTTAATAAACGTGTAGCCGTAACCTCATCCTCAACAACAGATGAGGCGGCTTGAACAAGGACATGAACTCGATGTAGAACCATGCACAATGACTTGGCTGAAGATACTTTTAATGTGGTCAATTATGTTCCTACATGTGATTTTTGTTGCAACCAACAGAAAATTGAAAGGCTACACAGAAATGAAATCTAAATCGAAATATCATAAAATAATTATCAAAATCAAGGAGGACAGGAGCCTGGTTTGAAGAGATTAAACTAAAATGAAATAGAAAGAACAAAATTACATTAACAACCAATTATCTAAAATTTAAATAAACACAGGAAATAAACAGAGTACCTGAAACGAATTTGGAACAACGGAAGAGAATATACCAACAAGTGTTTTCGTAACAGCAGCAACAAGAGCGCATTGGAAGATAACAATTCCTCCCTTGGTGGTTCCTGTGAATCAAATAGAAAGGACAAACACAAGGCCGAAATGAATGAATTTACTTCGATATATACAAAGAATAACATAATCAAGAAATAGCACTGATCTCAATCATTTGGATATATGAGAGGATCTTCTGGAATAGTCAGACTTGGATACAGGAGAGGATCTTCTGGAATAGTTAGATTTACAAACAGATAGATGGTATATCGAAATGAATAACAAAATCAATAAATACCATTGATCTCAATCGATTGGATGCAGCGGGGATCTTCTGGAACGGTCCAAATCCATTGTGATCATCAATAGAGAACAATTGCAACCGACAGAGAATCCCCTAGAACGGATGAGAGGTCGAGATCCATTGCTGTCATCTTCGGTCAACCTACAAATTTTGGCCATTAAATTCTACGCAGAGAGTCTTTGATTTGGAACAAAGACACAGAGCGTTGATTAGGAACCAAGACACAAGGCACAAAAACGAGACACCAAAATGACGCTTCCCAGAAACGAACAGTCAAGAGAGCATGAGGACACCAAAATCCTAAGCTCTTCTTCTCTGCAAGTAACGGCCACACAAACATTTGAGCACAGTGACATATAAAAAAAAGTGGTGCAAACACAAAAAAAATTCGCTGCAAATACAGATGATAGATAGAAATTCGAACTATTCGTTGCAAGTAGCCATATATTTATGCACCGCACAACAACCTCATCTACTAAACCGACATAAAAATTCCATCTCTCGTCTATGTCAAAATAGCTGTGATCAGTTAAAGGAGTGGACCACAAAAAAGTCTCAGATGCTTTATTCTAGCGCAAAAGCGCAAAGTAGTTGGGATTTCTTGAAATTCAATTCTAGTGAAAAAGATGCTTTTCAAGGAATTTTCTTCACATCCACATCTATCCAAGTCGGTGCAAATTTGGAATTTTAACGCTTGAATTTGAATTTAAATGGAATCTTTGATACTCGCTAAATACTATTCTATGTAATCTTGGGCTAGTCTTTTTCTGCTCGCAAATTTGGAATGTTCACGGTTGAATTTGAATTTAAATGGAATCTTTGATACTCGCTAAATACTATTCTATGTAATCTTGGGGTAGTCTTTTTCTGCTCCTCTTGTTTGGGCAATCAACAATTCAAATAATATTACAAGGTTAACCAGAGAAGTTAGAGAGCATCTTATATTTCTTTATTTCTGTTTTAAAGCATTTATTTAATTTGATTGAATATTTTCATTTAGCTTCAATAATTTTTTGTTTTAATTGAAAATTACAAGTTTTTCATTTGCATTTATATTTTATCTTTTTTTCGATAATTTTATATAATCTAGTTTAGGGTAAGTTCTTTCTTGTGGAGTGTTTTCTATTATTAATAATTAATGTGTTAAAGTTATTACAAGTGATCCAAGAGAGCTAGTTACATTTATCTCTTTCTTCCATTTTTATGTATTCAATAATATATATAGCATGTTTTTATTTAGGTTCCAATATTCAATAATATATGTAGCATGTGTTCTTTTAGGTTTCACTAGTAACAAATTTACTCTTAAGTTTGATATCCATTTTTTAATTTGAAAATACCAAGTTTTTAATATCAAATTATATGTTTAGTCATTTACAAATGTGATTGGTAACTCAAAATTAAGATGAAGTCAAACTTAATTATATCACCATGTTTCTTTTAAAATAGAATAGAGATTACAAAATTTAAGTCTAATTATTAATTATTATTAGATTTATGGTAGGACCATTAAATATTCTATAATTTGTTTAGTAGTATACACAAATCAAAGACTCAGATTTATGTGGAAGCTCGTTGTATTTTTTTTGTTGATTTAGTGAAATTGATTAATTAACAAAATCTCTTGTGAGCAAGTTTCATATGAAATGAGTTATGTTTTTTTGGGCTTCAGATACAGAAGCCATGGGTCTTGCCCATGGTATTATAACATACCCTATTTATAGACTAAGAAAATCAGTAATAAAATGGATATAAATCTTCATGGATAAAAAATTGATTCCATGCTTTCTCAAATGAATATATGTTAAACTTGTAATAATAATAATGATATAGTTAATTCCATTTTTTTTAATTTTAGCAAAGAGAGATGTATTATGAAGCAAATGTTTTGGTGTTTGTTGTTTATTAACATTTTCTAACCATTTAATTTATATAATTGTGCTAATATGTAAATTTCTAATAAAAATATAATCTCTTTTATATTGATAATTTAAATACATTTCAGATATTTTAAAGCTATTTAATACTAAAGGTTTTAAAGATTTGAAAACATATTTGATAGTTAATTACTCGTATGTTTACTTATTTTTCTAAGTCATATGGGAAGTGACATAGTTTATATTATTTTGGTTATTGGATTTGGGTGTTTAAATTTTTTTAGTATAGAGTTTTCTTCTAAAAATAGCATGCCCACTTCACCTTGTATGGTTTTATGTTTAGAGATAAATTTGATTGTTTTTTGCTTTTTTTTTGCCTTGCTCTTCTTCATGGATGTTTCTCTTGGTTGTAATTAGATTCAAATAAAAATTAGAAGATAAATATAAATGGATTCAATTTGTCCTTAGGGTACATTCATGTATCAGAAATTGTCGTAGGGTCTTAAAATCATTAGAGCAAGCTTCCAGTGGGCCATGCGTTATGATCTTAATTACATCACATCAATTGCAAAGGCATATATGTGTGAGCTCCCCTCTCACTCTCACATACACAATAACAATCCAAAGAATCTACGATCCATCCTTATGCGTTGTTTCTACTATAATATTCATTCGAATCCAAAAATGCATAATTTACGTTCTTTCCAAGTGATTGGAAGGATTCATTATGTCAAATTACACAATCATGATCCTTAATGTCACCAAATAAAACACGCTAGTGAATCTTGTAGTAATTCTCAAAATTTTCTTTCATACATTTTCAAAAACACTTTGCATGAAAACGTTTCTTCAAACACTTTTTATTCAAAGAAGAAAACATTGATGGTAGATACATTTACTCAAACATTTGCATGGTTCCAAATATGAAACCCTTATTAAGAGAATGAACAACTATAGCTTAGCCAAGTTCTTTATTAACTTGGAGAGTAAAAATACATGGAAACCACTCCATTTGGAAATCATGAGTAAATAAGA
>APFE031042445.1:0-32251 GCA_000404065.3 Pinus taeda
ACGTGTTTCTTTATTAGACAAATAGAATAGTACAAAAAAGAGAAATATCACCTGAACCACTTCTGCAGGCTCAAAGCTTAGCCTCCTTCTGGATCCGTCCCGCCTCAAGCCTCTAATAGGTCTCCTTCCAATAATCACTCCAAGATGTCATAACTAAGGGATGAACATCCAATCACAAGGAAACAAGGGTTTCCTGTACAAAATGGGGGAAGTGTAGAAGGCACAAGGGTCTTCAGACCTGATTAGGGGGAAATCTCAGTATAATAACCTTTCTCTATACTCTCTCCTCCTTTAGGCCTTCACTTTGGTGTCATTTTATACCAATTCCAAAGTAGTTTTTTAGTTAGGAATTGGTTGGGGACAGTTGAGGCCATGGGCACTAACAGGTGATCAGCAGGTAAAACCCATGATCTCCGCCCGAAAATAAGGAGTTTTATAATGTTTTAAGTGTTTTAATACATATACGCGGGTTGGGTATATATGAACCCGCGTATACACGCGTTTAACTGAGGGAAATGTTGCGTACAGGGAATAAAACACTGTTTTTTAGATTTTGGACCAGGTCTGGAAGGATGGGTTGCCCTAGGCCATGAATGCAGCATCACAAACCATAATGGTGAGATTTGGAGCTATAACACACCATCTAATTTCTCCTCTGAAAAAGGAGTTGGATGGTCATCTACAGAGTTATCAATAAATTCATATC
The DNA here is from genome assembly GCA_000404065.3 of Pinus taeda. Taxonomy (NCBI): domain Eukaryota; kingdom Viridiplantae; phylum Streptophyta; class Pinopsida; order Pinales; family Pinaceae; genus Pinus; species Pinus taeda. Next base: position 707 of record APFE031042445.1, read on the forward strand.
TAAGCTCTACTACAGACATAGAAGATTCTATTCCACCCACCTTCCCTTCATCTGATGTGGTCACATATGAAGGTAATGTCCCAGGATCCGAGAAATAGTGAGTTCGAACAAAATCTTTCCTTAAAGGCTCCTTGGAGGATGAAATTGTATCGATTCTAGATGTAGGAGAGGGAAGATCAAATACACCCATCAAGGAAGAATACATCCCAACTCCTAGATTCGTGATAGGTTGATGGGGGTTATCCACCAACGGAATAGTAGATTCTGAAGTTGCTCAAGGGTCAACTAGAGAATAATCCAATTAATCAACCTTAACAATTTTCCCCTCATGAGGAAAACAAAGGGCTCGAAATAGAGTCGAAACGATGGCTTCCATTTCATAAATCCAATTCCATCCTAAGAGGAGATTGTAATCTAGGTTGGCATCAATGATTTCTACTTCGACGTTAACGACCTTTCCTCCAACACATATAGGAAAGGCTGGGATAATCCCATGTGGCCTATGAGAATGATCGTCAAATGTTGTCAGAAGAGTAGGTGAAGGAACAACTGAAGGCAATCTAATGGTCTTCCAACATGACATAGACATTACGCATGTGGAAGCTCCCTCATCTATAGCTGTTCGAAAAATATTAGTTTTCTGGTAAGTAGAATTTATCTAGAAAGCCATATGATGAGGAAGTCTCTTTTTGACATTGTGCATATCAAAAATGAGAGCTAAAGAATTATTTGGATCTACTCCCTCCATTACTCAAAGCAAAGCACTTCTTTGAGTTGGACACGACTGGAGTACCTCTGAAGCAGACATTGTGCATGGACTCTGAGCCAGATCTTCTACAATGTAGTAGTTCTAGGCTGCCCTAGAAATGGTAGCACGCTTGGTGGAACCTTTTTGTATCTGAGGTATAGACTCGACAGAGGGTCGCTTGATATAAAGTGGGTTCGTAGTTCTAGGAGCATATTTGTCCTTGGATGTTTCAGTTTCACCATAATCCTGTGACCATGTAGCCACATTAACATTAAAACTCATCAACATTTGAGGAATTATCCCCCTCCTAATTGGCCCCTGCAGAGGTACCAAGGTTTGAATTCACGCCAGCAAGCAACTGCTGCCCTTAGGGGGAAGGGTTAGTTAAGACAGTCTGGGAGCTAGAGACCCTTGTTGCACTAACAAGTGCTGAGAATCTTAAATTTTTGGGTAGAGATGAGTCAAATGGTCTCCACTGCATAACTTTTATGGAAACTTAACTCTCTTCTTAGACTCATTTCCACCCTCACTAGCACCATTTCCGGGCTTATTTGCATTACCCTTCCCATCTTGATTCTTCTTTTTACCTCTTCCCTTCTTCTTCCCATCGGAATTTTGATTTCCTTTAGGGTTGGAAGCCTGAACGATGTTTACGGAAGAAGGTTGAGAAGGTGGAGTAGTAGACGGTGCAACCTGATTGGAAGAAGAAGTTTGCATAGATAACTGCTGCAATTGGCTTAGAAGGTTCACCGTATTCATATCAATCAATCAAACAATATTGTTTGCATGGGGACCTGGCTTTGATTTGGCTATATTAACCTTAGCCCCAGGAGCATCAGGTAAGATTTTATAAAGGATCCCAGACTGAGAATAAATCAATTCTAACCACTGGGCCCAAAAAATAGCTTTCTCTTCAGAATAGACTCTGGACAAAGAGACATCCTTGGAAATCTCATATTGTAATTATTTTAAGAACCATTTGAGACAGTATTCAGGAGGAATTTCAGCTTTAATGAGCCTCTTTCTTCATCTTCGTTCTTGAATATGATCAGATATGTGAGTTGCCATATCCTGACGGAAATTGGCCAGAAGTTCAGTTCTGGCATCATAACGGATGGGCAACTGGAAATGGTTTAGAAAAATGTTAGCCAAATCAGTGAAAGACGTAAAGCTTCCCCCTGGAAACTCTATATACCATTTAGCTGCATTACCAGTTAAGCTATGTTGAAAAAGTCTCAACCTAATTGAGTCATCGATGAGGGAGTTTGATGAGCACCACAAATGGAATGTGGTTACATGGTCGCCTGGGTCTTCACCACCCATACGCTCAAATTTTGGAATATTCGATGGGAGTTTGGTTGCGACCTGAGGCCAGGCCGAATTGTATCCAATTGGATCATTTGTCAATTTTGTGAGATTTGGAAAATTCAAGGTTGTCAGAAAAGGAAGCCTGGGAGGACCTTAGCGATTCCACGCAGATTGGGCGGATTTCCCAAAGTTTTGAAAAGATTGGTCTGGATTTTGAAAGGCACCATGCTACATAAAGTAACTAGAAGAACCCATTGAACCAAAAGGTTATCCTTGTGGTCCAGCAAAATTCGAAGTTTGACCAACTCCAGCCGAAAATTTTCCATAACCAGCGAAGTTACCTCCTAAATAATTATAAGGAGTTGATAACCCTTGACAAGGATTCCAAGCGATAGCTAAGGGAGAAATACTTTGAAATGAACTAACTGTGGAGTATAGACTATTCCCTTGTTGGCCGAAAAATGGATTCCTAGTTCCAATTCCACTATACGTAGGGTTAGTCCAACCTTGAAAGGGATTATTTCCTTGACCTATAGAAGAGAAAGGCATAGATCCTATCATCGGGTTGAATGTGGTATATGATCACTTCCAAAAGGAAAACTGTGAAACGAAGCCAATCCACTCATCATGGATGTGGAGGAATTAAACGAAGCTAACAGAATACCCTAAGAATGGGTGCCAAAAGAAATTAATAAAAACCAAACTATATGCAAATGCACTTGTTTCGTTCTTCGATGAAAAGAAACTTCTACCAGGTTCTAGGGAACTTCTATTAAAGAAATAAATTTCTCTTTTATTTTCTTTCAACAAGCTTCATTCTCACAAAAACTAAAAAAAACTATCGGATGCCCTAAAAAATGCACAAACTACCCTAATGCAATGAGTATATGATGATGCAAAATACTTAAGATTACTGTAAAGCAAAGAATGAAAGAAAATTGTTTATCGCTTCTAATTAGCGACCTTAGATGTTCAGATAGAATATAAGTTCCTAATACTAATTTTTGTCCAAAAGCTAAAAGAAAATGTTAAGACAAACAAAATGCACTCTCACTCGCAAAAAGAAAGCAAATCGAATCAAGGTAAAAGAAAGAAAAAACTAAGTTTTTAAAAAGTTTTCTTTTTCACAAATGAAAAAGCACAACTTTTCAAAAGCGCTCCAAATACTATTGAAGACTTTAAGACCGAAAATAGGCAACAAAAACACTTTGCAAGTTATCAACTCAATATGGGCGAAAACTCAACAAAATAGGTGTTTCAAGATACCCCAAACGATAAAAAAGAAGCAAAAAGATCTTGGTAACAATGATTAAAAGACCAAGAAACACAACTTTCAAAATCATCAATCAACAATTTCAAAAAGCAAGAAAAGCAAATGGACACAAGATTCAGTTTTGACACAAAGCAAGAAGATCACAAAAATAAAGTTTGTCACAAATATTAAAACCAATCTTTCTGCTCTGGAAGGCCAGAATAGCCAAGATTCTCAGAAATAAATCTTGTTTGCTCAAACACAAAGGATGACCCTTGCAACAAAACCAAGCAAGACCAAAACTATCCAAAACAAGAGAGAGTTTGAAATCGTAAACTTGCTGTAAAACCAAGGACTTACAACAAAAACTAACTGCTCAAGAAATACTCAGACCAGCAATCAAATCTTCTGAGACAGAAAGACTTGAAAAAATCTTGGAAAATTATGGTATACGTGATTGTGTTAATACATAGTTGTGTGTATACGCGATTCAGCCCAAAGAAACCTGCGTATACGCAGGTTCACATGGGGAAACTTATGTACATACACCACTATAACCTGACAAAACTGTGTATATGACAGTTCACAAGAAAAAATAGAAAATAGTTCTGAAGAAACTACTCAAACTTAAAGTCTGAGTTCCTATAGGAACAAACAAATTAGTTATAGTAAGAACACCAATAGCTAAGCCCTAATTGGCTTAAATTAACCCAAACTAGGAAAAACAATATTGTTGTCCCCAGTGGAGTCACCAATTCTTTTGAGGGACTAAGTCCCCTAGGGCTTTGGGTCAACACCCTAGTAGATCAAGGGGTTATCTACAATAAAAGAAAAGTATTCCACGCGAACATGATACTTAAATAAGCAAACTATGTAAAGAGATGTGTACCTGGGGGTCCTTTGTTTGAGTAGATCCAACCAGGGTTCAAACCCTTTTGGAGTTCCTCTCGATCCTTGAACCTGCAAAACAACTAATTCAAAGAAGCATAGCAATATATAGACAAAGTATCATATAGAAATCACTTCATAACATATTGAAAAATGGTTAATTATACATTGAAACAATTATTCATATGTAAACCATAACAATAACATCATATGCATAAAGAAGATAGTTTTTGGGAACAAGACAAATGTTTCTTTATTGTAGATAACTAAAAAAAATCAAGGAATGATATCACCTGAATCTTCCTCTTACTGGCTCCAAGTGGAACTGTCCTCTGCGTCTGTCCAATCCCAAGCTTTCAAAAGGCTCCTTCGATGACTTACACAAGGATATCTCAACTAGTGAAATGACATCAAAAATCAAGGAAACAAAGGTTTCCTATAGTGGGGGAAGTGATGGAAGCACAAGGATCTTCAAACTTGATCAGGGATAATCTCATAAGAGTAATTCTCTCTTTTTCCTCCTATTTAAGGCCTTCCCATTAAAGCCTTTTTATACTTCTCCCAAAGTATTTTTTAGTTGGGAATTCATTGGGAACAGTTGGGACCATGGGCACTAATAGGTAATCATTAGGTAAAACCTATGATCTCTACCCAAAATTAAGAATATTTAATTTTAAAACCCATGATCTCCGCCTGAAATTAAGAAGATTTATTTTTTTTTAAGTGTTTTAAGACATATATGTGGGTTGGGTATACATTGACCCATGTACACACATGTTTAGCTCAGTGAAATGTTGTGTACAGGGAGTAAAACACTATTTTTTAAGTATTTGGACCAGGTTCGGAAGGAGGGGTTGCCCTAGGCCATAAATGCAACATCACAAATATCAAGGGTGAGATTTGGAGCTATAGCACCTAGCATTTTTGTTTTCAAACATTGGCTCAAGAGGAATGTTTTCTTCTTCTTCTTCCCCTATAGCTTCTTCAAATATTTTTGGTTGTTCACCTAAGGGTTCTTCTTGAGTGCAGCCACCGAAGAAGAGAGAAGGTTGTTTGTGTGAAGCAGTGGGGGCATTGGGAAAATATTTTCCTAAGTTATCTCTATTCCTACAAGGCATGAAAGGAAATATTTTTTGTTGGTTTTTTATATTTTTCCCACACTGAAAGTACCTATAGAAACTGAAATTGTGATTGAAAAAAATAAATTGCAACTAGCTGAAATGAACTTGCTGAATGGAAATTTGCAGAATTGAAAAGGGAAGCAAGGAAGTGCAAAAATGAAAGAAAAGAAATGACTTGTCTACTTTTTCTGAAATAAACTATTAGCAGAATGTTGTAAGAAGAAATAGAAGAAAGTAGTAATCACAGAATACTCTGACGCTTCCCTGGCAACGGTGCCAAAAAGTGGTGAGCGTCAGTATTGCAACAAGAATGCTGCAACTCCTAGGCTGCCAACTTTACTTTTATCAACCTGGTAGTTCATAACAAACATGGAAGCGTTGATGCTGTATGCACAAGCACTAGTTCTCGCTGCAAGTTGTCACTTGGTCAGCCGATGCAAGATCACTAGGAGCTCAAGCCAACTTCTATAGATTTCAGAAGAAGCTCTATTTATGATGAAAAAAAAGAAATATTACTCCACAGATGCCATTCTAATTGCAGAAAAGAGAAAGATTGGAATGTAAAGCAAAACCTGGTAAACCCTAATTAACAAGCTAATTCTACTTTTGCCAAAAACACTATGAAAACCATGAAAGGAATGCCATTACCTACTCAAGGAAGTAAACAACATCTAACCATGCTATTTGTAGAAGTAAATAAGCAAAAGACATTTTTTGGATTTTTATGTGAATTTAACATGCATCTAATTTATTGTGTGTGGTGCACAGGTAGCATTAGAGGGTAGTTTTGGAGCTTGGGATGGTGTAGGATGGTGTGTATGGGTCTTAGGAGGTCTTATGTGGCCTTCTGGAAGTTTTTCCCACACCCAGCCTTCAAAAGAAAGCCTACAGGAAAAACTATAGGAGGACATAGGAAAACTACAAGAGGAAAACAGGGTAACTACAGAAGGCCTAAAGGAGGAGGCCGAGAGCAATTTTCACTGTTTATAGGGTGTGAGAGTGGATGTAAAATGTGGAAGAAGGTAGGAATGAGGTGGTAGGGCGCCTAAGGTCTACCATGAATCACCAGGACAGAGAAAAATGATTGGATTTGCTCAAGGAGAGAGGAAGAAGTTCTATGAAAAATGAAGGAAACTAATGTAGAATGGAGGTGAGGTTTGGGAGACCTGTAGGGCATGGATTAGATGGAGGATGTGATTGCTGATAATTTGTCCTACTACTAGAAGAGATCTGCTACAAATGAACTGACAGTCAACCAAGAAAATCAAGCAACAAATGAAATGAGTGCATTTAGGAAAAATAGAGTTTTGCATTAAAATGGTCTAAAATATGATCTATGAAAGGAAATGCTAAGAAAGGTTGTAGGAAAGGAAAGGATGAAAGAGGACTATTGAAAATTAGCAAATGAACATGATGAAGGAGATCTAAGGCAAAGAAAAATTGGACTATTAACCTACTAAAGAGCTGCAAACACTAGAAGTCCTATGAATGAGGAAAATCTGTGTTTTTGGGGCAGCAAGAGGGTCTTTGCCTCAAATCATGGTCCCATAGGGAGGAAGAGAGGCCAAGGAACTATTTCTAGCCTTTTGAATCTTTTTTGATCAATGCTTAATCTGGTATAGAAAGCACAAAAGGAAGAAAACTACTAAATCATCAAAAGCAACCTATTCTTAACCATAAAAGAAATACATCCAACGACAAATTAATCTACAAACTAAAGTAAAGCATACAAGTACAAGTAAAGAGAAGCTTGGCTGCTTGGATTGGGCCCTAACTCAAGAGCTTTAGCCTTATGAGGTAACTCAATGCTAGCTCAAAAAGGATTCCATCTTCATTATCAAAACAATATCAAGATTACATGAAATTGTCACAAAATAATAAGCTTGAAATTTAAGCAGAGTTTACATAAGAAAAAAAACTGACCTTAGTAAGGCCCTAGGCCTCTCTACTTATACAGCTGAAGCTATCAATGAATTCCTTAAAATCAGGGAGGCTTGGCTCCCAAAACTCGAGATAACTCTCAATCATCTTCCACTTGCTCAACTGCCTTCTAGTGCATGATTTGGCTACTTGTACTCCGAGTTAAATGAAGGGGAATTCGAAGTGAGGAGTAATAAATGAGGGGAATTCCCTCCTACAAGTGCTCTCCTCTGTCTACTTTGAATTATTACTACCATTTGACCACTGGATCCTTGACTTTGACCTGGAAATCCATCAATAATCTGCATTAAATACATGTTAGATCACATGGCATCATAACTAGCTCAACTCACTATATAAGCATAAATATAATAAAAAAATCATACAATAAGCTAAGAGAATGGTTGATTTGACTAGGTTAGGAGGTAAAATGAACCCATATAATTACCCATTTATGAGGCTCATCAACCGTCCAGAAGCATAGTGAAAAGAGAAGCAAGGAAGACAAACTCATATCTCTTTAACCCTAACACTTGTGCAAAACCTTAAGGAGGTTATTGTGATGATTTCCATGGTTAACAAAAAACTCCTTTGTGTTCACAAAATTCATCTCCATTTGGTCATAAATATATTTTGAAAATGATGATAACAACAGAGTCAAAAGCGCAACAACTCTCCTATAGCATTTATATTGTGGGCATATCTCCCAAACGGTAAATCCAAATGTGATGAATTTTTTAAAGAAATTTAATATCATCATAATTAACCTCCACAAAAATGTCAGCCCACTTACAGTCACAAATATCAAGAAAATCCCAAAATGGCTGTAGATGATGATGGCTCATTTCTCAAAAATTGTGCATCATTTTGAGCTGAAATTAAGTGGGTGTTTTCATTTCATCCCCATTCATCTCCTATAACAATTTCATGGAAAATGGTTGTGAGGCTTAGGATATATGATGAGAACATGGTGACTAGGTAAGAGTGCAATGCAAAAGAGCAACAACTTAGGGGAAGGGAATGAGAGGGAAGGGAGGTAGAAAAAGTTATGGAAAAAATATGGGGGATAGGTATGGGTGTTAGGAAAATACTAGAAGTGGAATTTCTCAAAAATAGTGAGAAAAAGGGGGGGAAAGGTCAATTCACAGACCTAGGGTAAAAGCGCATAAGATTTCTAGGGTTTTTGGTAAAATAAGGAAATGAAAGGATTTTGATGAGGGGAATGATGGAGAATGGTCAGTGAAGGATGATGAAGGAGGTATAAGCTTAAAATGAAGGCCTTTGACTCCTGAATGAAGCTATGAATCTTAGGATACTCATGCATAATTTCAACTTATCCAACTTAACAAGTTACGAAGACAAGGCTCACATCCAACCGTGGTCGTAAAATTAAACAACTAAGCAACAAATTTTACATCTTGACATGCCATAACATATGACACACCTAATAATCTTGGCACTATGTAGCACATGTTAGCATCCCCTGCATTTCTTGGCATGCTTTGGCACTCCCTAGCACTCCCTGACACTTAGCACACTGTCTAGCCAAACATAAGAACATCCACACATCACATTACATACTATAATAGGGTTTTCACTAGGGAGCGCTCATAGCTAGGAAATTCTAGGTCTTATTGTGATTTTCTCAATCCAATGATTAACAATAATTAAGAATTATTTCATTGATCTATAAATTGTTGTGGATATCCTATTGGAATAGTTTGTCATGATAGTTCTTATAATGTTTTGAAATATTTTATTATATAGTTTACTATCTTAGATCATAAATTAAATATTACTAGTGTATCACTCCAAATTATGGATATATTTGAAATCAAAATGGAAGAAACAAGAAAATAAACAAACCATCCACACAAATGAATAGAATACATGACTTGGGAAACCTAATATGAGAGAAATCCTAGCTAGAAGGTGAGGCATATGCTCTAGTCTCTCTTTTTCAATTATGAAATATAAGTACAAAAAAAGGGGCACTCACTATGGAGTGGGCATGGACATTGTGACATGAAATGTTACTTTAAAATCCTTCTTCCTCCTTTGTTATGCTCAATATCCCATTATTTGATGTCATCCTCAACTATGGAATAATAATAAAGCCAAAAGAATGGATCCCCTTCCTTTACTAGTAACCTAGTATAACATAACTCGTAGTCATTCAACCCCTAACTTAGAATCCCTAAAACACCCTTAAAAGCCACAACAATATAACTTTTGGAGGCATTTTTGGACAAGCCCCCATCCCTCACCCCCCCACAAAAAAATAAATTTCATTAGAATTAAACTTTTAGGGACGGTTGTTGATCTCCTCCAAATGTTTAATTCTTATGAATTTTTGGGGAGGGGGGTCTTTTTGTGTATTGAATGGGTCAAAGGGACATAATGGTAGCATGGATCGGTAGAAGTGAGATGTTCGATTATCATTTATTGAGATCTATAATCTTAGCATTAGAGAATGAGAAGGGGTCTTAAGACCTCATGACATATGGACTAGGGGACTAAAGGGAAGGCAATGGGAGAAGTTGATAGGGGAACCCCCAATACTTTTGATAAGTGGATTAGAGGCCCCATTATCACAACCCATAAGCCCTTAACCCATAACCACTAAATTCCCTATCCCCTTAACCTAAAAGCCATAGTCCACACTCATAACTCATAATCCACTAACCCCTAACTTAGAATCCATAAACCCCTTAAGCCCTAACCCCTTATACTCTTAAACATTGACCCTTAACCCTTAACCCCTAACCCCTAAACCCCTTAACGCCCAACATCTAACCCCTTAACACACTGACACCTAAATCCCATAACCCTTAATCAATTAACCCCTAAATCCCTTGACCCATAAGCTTGGTGCTTAAACCTTAACCCTTGAATCCCTTAGCCAATATGCCATTAACCTCTAACCCCTAAACACCCTAAACACCAACTCCATAACCCCTAAACCCCCTATGCCATAACTCTTCACCCTTTACCCTTAACCCTTAACTCCTAAACCCCTAAACCCCCTATACCCTAACCCTTTACACGTTACCCTTAACCCCTAACTCCTAAACCCCTAAAACCCCCTATGCGCTAACCCTTCACCCTTTACCCTTAACCCCAAACTCCTAAACCCCTAAACCCCTTAATTCCTAGAACCCCTAATCCTTTCTCCCAAACCATAGGTGCTCCAACACTAATATTCTTGGTCATAGTAGGTTTTTGTCTACTAACCCCTCTAAATATAGACTACAAGCACTACTAGGGTCCAAGGAAAAGAGCCACAAGGTCCCTAAATTTGATCTACATTTTATGGAAAATCACATCTCCCCCAAATATCCTCCATGTATTTGCATTCAAAGGGAAATAATATGGTATTCTAATGTTAACAAATGCATCTAAGTTCATAGGAATAAAGTAAGGTTCATCTCCATGCATGACCCAAATGTAATTCTTGTTCACTCAAAATAAAAAAAGGATATAAGGATGCCCCTTTAGCTATCATCATCCTTTAACACAGGTCCATTCTCTTACCAAATGTATGGATAACAATCCCATACAAGTCTAAAATCTTTCTCAAAGGTTTTGTCCACAACATGCTCAAAACAACATTCAAATTCCCTCAGTTTGCTCCAAGTCTATTCGAAACTGACACAAGCAGTCCTCAACTACATGAATGGTGCAACTCTCAAGTTATTTGTATCTAGGTTCTTCCCCTTTTGACCCCCTTTTTTGTGCCTTCAATACAAATTTGACAAAGGTAATCTTACAATTGGATCTCCCTTTTGCATCTAGTGAGAATATCACCTCATTCTTTAGGAATGACTTGCTTCTAAACAAAATTACACTAATACTCTCAACATGTGGGGTAGAAGATACATAAAGAGGAGAAAACATAGGTCAAAATGAACCTTATTGTCAAACATAGGTCAAACATATGTAAAAAATTAAATAGTCTACACATGTAATTATTACATTGTTGGATGTTTTTAGATTAACTCCACCATTTTATTTCTCCACCTCGATGGTAGCTTTTCATTCCATTAATTTTTCAACAACTCCTTTCAATTTTCCAAGTTCCTTGTCTTTTTCTCTCAATTTATCTTTTGTATCATGCAATCGAAGTTGATTGGGGAACCCCTGATAGTTGTGATAAGGGGCTCCCTTATCAAAACCCATAAACCCTAATGCATTTAATTGCTTAGGCAAAGGGGCTGAAGGGTGTAGTTGTAGGGCATTGGGACCAATTTTTGGGGTTCATAACATTAGGAGAAGTTGAATGGTATGACAAAAAAGGTGGGAGGGGTCATGTCATAGTGGTAAGTCAGTTCACATTTACTTGAGAGTGCTTGTGAAAGTGGGTAAATGTGGGGTGGTGTGTTACAATCACAAAATATTGTCCCTAAAATAATTCACATACCATAGAAGATAAGTGCCTGAGATAGATTTGAATCTTGTCCTCCATAAAAGAGATACAAACTAGTTGTAGGCCCCACTTCTGTAACTGGAAGGTCAGGTCATGTCATAGTCGCAAGTCAGTTCACATTTACCTCAGAGGGCTTGTGAAAGCGAGTAAATGTGGGGTGGCGTGTTACAATCACAGAATATTGTCCCTAAAATAATTCACATACCATAGAAGATAAGTGCCCGAGATAGATCTAAATATTGTCCTCCACAAAAGAGATACAAACTAGTTGTAGGCCCCACTTCCTTAACTGGAAGGTTGGGGCATGTCATAGTGGCAAGTCAATTCACATTTACTCAAGAGGGCTTGTGAAAGCAGGTAAAAGTGGGTTGGCGTGTTACAATCACAGAAGATTGTCCCTAAAATAATTCACATACCATAGAAGATAAGTGCCTGAGATAGATTCAAATCTTATCCTCCACAAAAGAGATACAAACTAGTTGCCAAGTGATGAAGTATAAATGCCAATATAGAGTTGTTTGTTCATGTGAAGGGACATGTTCTTTGAGCAGGTTGACTTGCCTTCTGGAGCACTTACTTGGTCAACTTGGAGACACAAAATCATACTTAAAAATTCAAATTTCTTTCTTTTACATGTCCAAAAGGGACATGATAAAATAACTTTTTCTTTTGACTCAAATACAATATTTTTTACTTTTTACAATATCATAAATATGAAGACCAAACCTAGTTACAATTTCAACACCACCTCGCTTCACCATGATTACAAAAAATATGTACCCACTTAATCCTATACATAGAGACATGATCCCTCCAAACTTTGGTACTAACAAGCACAAGAGCAAACATCTCCTTTGTAGACATGACATACCCACAAAGATTAACATAATTAACAAGATGGGAGATAATAGGCTTTCAATTATTCTTATATCACCATATCACTTCACCTGCACGACGTGGGTCTGCCACTGACCTAAACTTTGGATGACTTCCCTAATGCTTACCTAAACTTTGGATGGTCTCCCTCATGCTTGTCCAAGTATCAAGCGCCCATGCTTAATGGCTATGAAAGACTTATTTACCAAGAACCCCCCTTGTGATATCTTAGATCCACAATTCACTAACTGGTCAATCTCAAAGTTATTATTATGAAAGACATGGAAGACCTTAAAGTCATCAAATTGAAAGAGCATTTGAATTATGAAAAGAAATATGTTTAGTCTATTATTCTCTTAACAAAAACCCTTTTATAAATGATAAATAAATATATGATATCTTTCACTTTCATTATTATTATTATTATTTCTAAAAAAATAAAAAAAAGCCTTGATACAGGCCATAAACTTCTACTTAATTATTTGATGTTTTTTCTAAGTTCCCATAAAAACAACATCATCAAAACCCATTTACTTATAAATCCATTTCATGTACCTAACCCCAATGAAAATAAACATCCCAAAAAGGAAAAAATGTGGGGTCTAAATTTCATCCAAAACCATAGATAACTCCCACTTGCTAATACTTTTTCCAAGTTCCCATAAAAACAACATCACTAAAACCCCATAAACTTATAAAGCCATTTCACGTACCTAATCCCAATGAAAATAAACATCCCAAAACGAAGAAAGGCGGGGTCGAAATTTAATTTGGAATCATAGATAACTCCCTCTTGTTGTGTATTTATAAACGATTTATGCACCTTAGATAAATGAGAATGAACACCCAAACAAACACAAAAGGCAATGGGCCTTTGTTTTGAACCGTCAACCACTGCATTGCTAACGTAACGAAAGGAGCTGAGAAGGAGGAGGGGGACATACAGGAGAGGTCATCATACGAAGAAATGAAAGGAGCAGTCAAGAAGAAGAAGAAAGAAAGAGAATGAAAGTAGCCACTGAGAAGAAGATTAAGGAGGATAGACATATTTCGTGAGCCATGGATGAATAACAAGCTCAAAACAAAGCATAGATTGTTGATTTGGTTGTAGCTACAAAGGTAAATGATTAATTTACTCTAAATAAAAAGAAGAGGATGAGCATTGCTGAATTTTGAAGATTTGAGGTTGTGGAATTGGGCGGATTGGGCAAATCACAATGCCAGTGGCTGCCTCTACAATTTACTTCTTTAATCTTCCACGCGATTTTCTCATCAATCACCTCTATTGAAACAATGTCGGGTATGTAAGATTTTATTTCCCCTCTTTTGATCCATTCGAAACTGTGAACTCTGAATGCTAATTGCCTTTCATTCTGGGTCAAACTTTAGATATAAAAACAAGATTTTTAAGAAAATGCGGAGCCCGTCCTTAGGGATATTACCATTTCGATCCATCATGAGGATTTCTAGTAATTTTAGTAATTGGAAAGGAGAGATGTACAAAATAGTGGTAGTGCCCATGATCTATAGTCATAATCGGTAGAGTCATAGATCCGAGAAATTCCAACGATAATTAATAGCGCATGTCTATGAATTTCTTGTTGTGTGAATACTGCCGAATTATATTTTGAATGGAGCCGATTTTACTAGATGGTTCCTAAACCAAAAATTTATGTTGTTGTAGGCCTAAATCCTCAAATTTAGGTGAAATTTATTGAATGAAAGCCACTAGCATTTTCATGATAGTAGAATTGTGTAGTGCTAATCACCAATTGAAAGGATCTGTCTTAAGTTTACTTGTTCTTAATATCGATGTTTATTTAGAAAGAGATTATAGGGAGGTAAGCTTTGCCACATATTAAGATAAAAAATGTAAATCTTGGAAGGAGAGATTTAAATATAGATATAAGCCTTTTGAAAAATAATTTGGGTGACCGTTCATGGGAATTTTCAGGCCAAATCATCTATATTAGAGAAGCCATACAAAATTTGGACTCCATACATGTATGGACAACAAATAAATTGCTGCCCTCCTAACAAATATGGTCATTAATGGAGGTTCAAGGCTGTAGAGAATTATGATTTTGGAAGGAATCAAAATAGGAGAATGGCAGGACTAATTGAATAGTTTGTCTGGGACAATTTCTTAAAGTTTCTTAGAAGACTTCTATAATTTCTAACTTTCTATTAGTGACGTTGAGGATTTTAAAAGGTAATATTTTTTCTTGAGTTTCAATTCATTTTAAGAACTAATTTAAAATACTCTATTTGATTGCCAATTTCATTGCACCCTCCTTGGAACCTCCATCTAATCTCATAATAAATGGGTCACCTAAATATGAGGTTCTCCTCTGACTCAATCTCCTACAAATGACACAATTTACAAATCTGTTAGACTGCAAAATGTGATGATCTATCTCAATTTGGAGCTTGTGCAAGCAAATATTGAATTGACGAAGAGGAATCCTTAGGCTATGCTAGGCTCTTGGTTTCTACATCAACCTATGGAAGTGGGATATATGCAGTTATATAGTTTTGTATGTAGTGTTGACACAAATCAACCACAATGAATTCCTAACCATATATGACAAAACTACTTAATCAACTTTGCTTGGATTAAATTTTCATGCTTGCCATAAACACTTCATTGTTAACTCAATTCATAATTAATTAATTCATTACTTTGCTTGGAATCTATTCTCAATCTGAAATTTGAACATGGAAAGCATTACACATGTTGGAATTGTCGACCTCAGAATGATTGTAGTCTCATTGATTTTTTTCTGCAAATAATGTTTAGTGTGTGGGTCGATGGTGTACAATGACTATGAAAGGGTCTATCTTAAGTTTACTTGTTCTTGGTATTGATGTTTATTTAGAAAGAGCTTAGAGGGAGGTAAGCTTTGCCTCAATATTAAGATAAAAAAACATAAATCTTGGAAGGAGAGATTTAAATATAGTTATAAGCCTTTTGAAAAATTATTTGGGTGACCGTTCATTGGCATTTTCAGGCCAAATCGTCTGGATTAGAGAATCCATACAAAATTTGGACTCCATACACGTATGGATAAAAAATAAATTCTTGACCTCCTAACAAATATGGTCATTAATGGAGGTTCAAGGCTGCAGAGAATTATGATTTTGGAAGGAATCAAAATAGGAGAATGGCAGGACTGATTGAATAGTTTGTCTAGGACAATTTCTTAAAGTTTCTTAGAAGACTTCTATAATTTCTAACTTTCTATTAGTGTTGTTGAGGATTTTAAAAGGTAGTATTTTTTCTTGAGTTTCAATCCATTTTAAGAGCTGATTTAAAAGACTTTATTTGATTTTCCAATGTCATTGCACCCTCATTGGAACCTCCATCTGATCTCATAATAAATGGGTCACCTAAAGATGAGGTTCTCCTCTGACTCAACCTCCTACAAATGACACAATTGAGAAATCCTGTTAGGCTACAGAATGTAATGATGTGTCTCAATCTGGAGCTTGTGCAAGCAAATCTTGATTTGACGAAGTGGAATCCTCAGGCTATGCTAGGCTCTTGGTTTCTACATCAATCTATGGAAGTGGGATATACACAGTTATATAGTTTTGTATGCAGTGTTGTCACAAATCAATCACAGCGAATTCCTGACTATATATGACAAAACTACTGAATCAATTTTGCTTGGACTAAACTATCATGCTTGCCATAAACACTTCGTTGCTAACTCAATTCACAATTAATTAATTCATTACTTTTCTTGGAATCTATTCTCAATATGAAATTTGAACATGGAAAGCATTACACGTGTTGGAATTGTCCACCTTAGAATGATTGTAGTCTTATTCATTTTTGTCTGCAAACAATGTTTAGTGTGTGGGTCTATGGTGTATAGTGACTATGAAATGATCTGTCTTAGGTTTACTTGTTCTTGATATTGATGTTTATTTAGAAAGAGCTTAGAGGGAGGTAATCTTTGCCTCAATATTAAGATAAAAAATGTAAATCTTGGAAGGAGAGATTTAAATATAGTTATAAGCCTTTCGAAAAATTGTTTGGGTGACCGTTCATGGGAATTTTCAGGCCAAATCGTCTAGATTAGAGAAGCCATACAAAATTTGGACTCCATATACGTATGGACAACAAATAAATTGCTGACCTCCTAACAAATATGGTTATTAATGGAGGTTCAAGACTGCAGAGAATTATGATTTTGGAAGGAATCAAAATAGGAGAATGGCAGGACTAATTGAATAGTTTGTCTGGGACAATTTCTTAAAGTTTCTTAGAAGAGTTCTATAATTTCTAACTTTCTATTAGTGACGTTGAGGATTTTAAGGGTAATATTTTTTCTTTAGTTTCAATTCATATTAAGAACTGATTTAAAAGACTCTATTTGATTTCCAAAGTCATTGCACCCTCATTGGAACCTCCATCTAATCTCATAATAATTGGGTCACCTAAAGATCAGGTTCTCCTATGACTCAATCTCCTACAAATGACACAATTGACAAATCCTCTTAGACTGCAGAATGTGATCATCTGTCTCAATCTGGAGCTTTTGCAAGAAAATCTTGAATTGAGGAAGAGGAATCCTTAGGCTATGCTAGGCTCTTGGTTTCTACATCAACATATGGAAGTGGGATATACACAGTTATATAGTTTTGTATGTAGTGTTGGTACAAATCAACCTGTTGTGGCCACCAATAATCCCCCTTTCTATTTAGTGTTGTGACTAATACTAAATATATGGGGACCCTTAGCTAAAATTCAAAAAAATAAATTAGTGATTGTATTTCCTATTCAATAAAACTTACCATTGTAAACTTAAGAAAATACCTTTGAAAATATCTAAAAAAACTTAAGTTTTGTGATGAGGGAAGACAAAATCACTCCTTAAAGGATATCGCATTGCAGAAAAGATAACAGGATGCCTCCCTACAAGCCAAAACTCTAAGAATGCGAGATTGCAATGCGATATCACATATTAAAAACATATATATCACATCGCATGCTTTAAAATGCACTTATGCTGAAAAACCGCAGAAAACGTCGATATACAATATCTCATATCACAAAATCGCACCTCGCAAAAAATACATTAAACGCGAAATGTGCATACTTACGAGTTTTTGATAATGTGACCGTGTGATATTGCGATATCACGATATCGTGATAAAGCAGAAAAGCGATCTTACGAAAGAATGAAAGAGCGATCATGCAATCATGTGATCATGCGATATTGCGATATTGCGATTATGTGATGCATCGTCTCATCACAAATTTTTCTGGTCCATTATTCAAGGCTAAGTGTTTCCATTAAACAAGAATGGTTATGTGCTTTAAATGATCATTAATGAAGTAGTTGCCAGTTGTTAATGAAATCTAGTTTTGAGTTTATCAAAGAGCCAGTTCACGTAGGGTGGCATATTTTTAAATTTCTTCGGCAGTCAAAGCATTCCCGTCATTATTTATTGTCATTACTCTCACCTCACTTGTAAACTACAGGAACGAAGGACAAAAGGTTATACAAAGTAGTGTACAGGAAACTATGGTGAAAATAGGTGAGGCTCTGATATCTAAAGACAGAGAAAAGGCACCCTTGCACAAAGACACAGCATGCAACAGAAACGCGGGTGTTTTCACCTGGGAAGGCATACATAATCTATTTGAGGAAATAAATCCTAAAGTAATGGGATTTATGGCTACTACAGGCTCATCAAGGTCGTCTGAAGCATCAGTTGCAGAGTTAGCTTGTTCATTCCTACACCGGAGAGCGGCAAGGCCCAAAATTCTCCCCTGCACAGAAAGGGTTAAAGGAATATTAGACAGCGCTGACATCAAGATAGGCAGTTTAGGGCTCAAGGTCAAGAGCTCTTATAATCATTGTTTTCACAAAATTTCAACTTTACATCCGCTACAAAAAAACACGCAAGAGGCGAAAATCGCACTAAGGAAGCCCGGATTAAGAAATAAAGGCAGTTTCTGATGCGCGATTAGCGCCTAATCGCGCATCGCTGGGTAAAACTTCTCGAAATGGGAAGCCTCTAATTGCTCAGTCTCTTGTAAGCCTAGTATCGAAAAGATGGTGCCAGCTCTTGCTGATTCCGTTTTGCAGCACATTTAAAGTTTGAAGTTAGCCAACTGACTCATATCAAGCAAATGCTGAATGCTTGCGACATTAAGGAGAAAATACATAAATAGTTAGTTTTAGATTTAATTTTAGAAATAGTTTTATTTAATTTTTCCTAGAAAAAGGATGGTCATTTAAACCGCATCCTAAATTTTTGTAAATAAGTTATTTTTAGACATAGTTAGTAGTATTTAAACCCTTCTCATGCATTTAGAGAAGGGTCCAGAAATTTATCAAAAACTTGTCCTCAGAACATGCACTTTTGCAACCTCCGAGGAGGTTTTGGTGAATGAATGGAATAGGGTTTATTGATTTTTGCATCTGATATCTGCTACTGATGTTGCACTTCTGTACTCTTAGTTGATGCCAGATTGAGAAGAGATAAATCGTTATCGCTTGAAGCTCATGAGTAGAACTAGTTATAAATGGTACTTCTATCTCTTAATTGTTTCTATCTCCTGTGTTAGAGTGATATTTAAATTCAGTTGTTTACATGTTAATGCTTGAACGCCTGAGTTATCATTTGGCACTTTTGTATGGTGATAGCTATTTATTTTTGCTTGATATGTGAACAGCTTACTATGCGATATGCTTCTCACAACTGTTTCATCTAAATTTTTATGCGAAGTAGTTCATCTATATTGAATTCTTTTCTTATAACAGTTGAATGATCTTTATTACCAATTGTTATTTGAAATCATTTTATATCGCATAACAGAAAAATCTTACCCCGGGTTAGTATAGATATTAGATTTCGTTGTTTTTTCAGAATACAATTGCATATCATTAGATTAGAATTAGAAGTAGATTATCTCATTTAGAATCTTTTAAAGCCACAAACATCAATCAATATTACACACACACACAAATTGGGAAACTAGTCCCATTATCCCCAGTCAGACCCGCTATACCAAATGGAAAAGGAGCTGCCAACCAAGGTCCAGACCGGGTAGGTATCCCCCTTGTTGTTGAACCTATTTTCAGGGCTTCAACACAACCACAGTGAATTCATGACCATATATGAAAAAACTTCTGAATCAACTTTTCTTGGGCTAAACTGTCATGCTTGCCATAAACACTTCGTTGATAATTCAATTCATAATTAATTATTTCATTACTTTGCTTGGAATCTATTCTCAATCTGAAATTTGAACGTGGAAAGCATTACATGTGTTTGAATTGTCCACCTCAGAATGATTGTAGTCTCATTCATTTTTGTTTGCAAACAATGTTTAGTGTGTAGGTCGATGGTGTACAGTGACTATGAAAGGGTCTATCTTAAGTTTACTTGTTCTTGATATTGATGTTTATTTAGAAAGAGCTTAGAGGTAGGTAAGCTTTGCCTCAATATTAATATAAAAAACGTAAATCTTGGAAGGAGAGATTTAAATATAGTTATAAGCCTTTTGAAAAATTATTTGGGTGACTGTTCATGGGAATTTTCAAGCCAAATTGTCTGGATTAGAGAAGCCATACCAAATTTGGACTCCATACACATATGGACAACAAATAAATTGCTGACCTCCTAACAAATATGGTCATTAATAGAGGTTTAAGACTGTAGAGAATTATGATTTTGGAAGGAAACAAAATAGGAGAATGGTAGGACTAATTGAATAGTTTGTCTAGGACAATTTATTAAAGTTTCTTAGAAGACTTCTATCATGTCTAACTTTCTATTAGTGACGTTGAGGATTTTAAAAGGTAATATTTTTTCTTGAGTTTCAATTCATTTTAAGAACTAATTTAAAAGACTCTGTTTGATTGCCAATGTCATTGCACCCTCATTGGAAGCTCCATCTGATCTCATAATAAATGGGTCACCTAAAGATGAGGTTATCCTCTAACTCAATCTCCTACAAATGACAGAACTAACAAATCCTATTAGACTGTGGAATGTGATGATCTGTCTCAATCTGGAACTTGTGCAAGAAAATCTTGAATTGACGAAGAGGAATCCTTAGGCTATGCATTCAATGCCTATATGTATATGTAGGTATGATAGTAAGGCTATCCCTGAGTGGCATGAAGTTCTTGGAATGGAATTCCATCTCAGGCCTAAGGCCATTAGGGGAAGTGGTCCAAGTGACCTGATGTATTGTTGGTGTATATTCTCTCTAATTACCCTGTATGGAGGGATGGAGGTGACCAGGTAATTCAAGGAGTACTTGAAATGGCGGTGGTGATTAATCCCAAACTGAACTATCACTCCGGTGTGATGATTGTTAAGGGGTGTGCCTGGTTCTTTGGGCTTTACAACGATATACCCTTTTAAAAATAAGGAATTAATTTTTTAAGGTAGGATACAAAGTGATGGGCCATTTAGAAAGTCCTTATTGACTCAAATGACCTAGTAAAACAAATAATAATAAATCCTAATGGATTCCTAAAATATTAAAACAATTTTTATAATATTTACGTAAACAAGAATGAATTTAGAGAGAAAGAACGATACTTTTCTAAAATAAGTTCTGCCTTTTTATAAAGATAAAAGTACTTTATACAAATTGCCTTTTAAAGGGGAAATATTTTTGTCGTTTCAATCTTTAGGAGAGGCCCTTATACTTTAAAAGAAGTATACCAAGTGATATTATTGTTTAGATACATTAAAATTGTAATGTATAAACTACGACGTTTTTATCCTATGTTGGTAGTGACAACATCGTATGTACTTCAAAATTCTTATCCTTCATCGTTCAACCTAACACAACATCTTGTGCTGGATCATATATCCAGAGTTTGTCATATGTTTATATGATGACAATGCAAATAAAAAATTCAAATCCATTGTTGCTTATTGATCAAGTCATCCCTAGCAATGGGTATGTCATTACCTCAAGCTAGGATGTGGATGGTGTTGGGGAAGGATGCTCATTTTATTTTAATTTTCTAAATTTTAAGTCATACTTAGACATGCATGTCTTAATATTTTAGACAAACATATGACTACTGGCAAGATCAATTAGGTATATCTAAAAAAAATCATCCCTTCCAAAGGGTTGGGTCTTGGTGCACGTCATGAATTTTTATCTCTCTCTCACTGAGTTCATTAAGTCAAACACTCTGGGTTCAAAAACACATGTTACAGTGGTACTCTCTATGTAGGAGTTTAACTTGCTGATGATGAGTTTTTGAATGTTGTGTTGATTTGTCTCATTTTAGGCACTAGGTTGGGTATGACTCATGTATTTAAGTCGCACTCAACAAACCCTGCTACCATGGTTTCCACTAATGAGTTTATTACTTGCAATGGCATAAAAAATGGATACAATAAAAGGAGTCTACTGCATAAAATGGAATCAACCTGCTAACTTTGAGATTGGCCTAGAAGCCCAGACATCTACAAGCAACATCATGACACTAGCTTTGATAGACAAGCTAGTTCTTAATTTTCTCAAAAATGTTCTGCAGCTATTTGAAGCAGCCCCAAAACACCCAGAACAACGTTTTAACTTCTACATTGGCACATGCATCAAGAGGCCTAGATATACCCTTCGATACTGAAAATTCACTTTTGAGTTGCTGAGCACTGGAATCAACTCAAAGAAACCCATAGAACATATGTACATCTTGCAGTATATATGCATGGCCTGAATTTGCCAACTCTGGTCCTTAAAAATATCAATTGAGCCTCCAAATGCATATTTGTCTTTTAGAATCTACAGGTTAGCCTCTAAGAATGGGATAACAGCTTGCAACTATAAATCTGGCACCTAAAATATGGAGGTTGGTCTTTAAGAATGTGAAACCATAATGTAATTATGATGTTGGACTACTAAAACACAAAAGGTATCCTGTGCCATTAGTTTTCCCAAGGGTAGACTGCACCTGCACTTCTGTGCTAACAAATCCTGAGGTTGTCCTGCACTTGTTGTTTTTGTTTGCCCAAGAAAGGCTATACATGCTATTCCAGCCTGTAAAATTTTGACACTAAACTTCAAATATAAATTCCAATTCGTGAAATTGCAAAACTACAGTGTGAAAATATTGCAGTTAATGAGGCCGTCCTTCGTTGATAAAACGACTCTTAAAGCAATGAAACTACCATTCTTTATCTTCAGAAGTTAAATACCCACATCAGTGCCCCTTGGTTCTGTAATATTACACTGCCATCAACTGTGCCCCTCTGATTTTACAATGGTTGATTTTCTGAGAAACTTGTGCTTAGTTTTGGCCTTTAGGTGCCTTGCTTTTGCCTTTTTAAAGATAAATGCCTTTGTTATTAACCTTCATGCCTAATTTATTTATTTTCAGGGCCTGTTTTATGGTTATCTTCATGTTGTCCACATGTATCCTTCTTGCTGTAATGGAGAAAAAACACAGACAAAAAAACATAGTTCCTTCTAAAATTAAAAGCATTATAGTGTTAATGTTAGAAAAATATTAAATATGACAGAGAAATGCAAGACATATAATATGCAAAAAAACACAAACACATAAAACCATAGAGACACAGATATATGTGGTTCACCCAGTTTGGGCTATGTCCACCCCGAACAGCCAGTCCTTCCTTTTTATTATCCAACAAAATGAAGAGACACAACCTACAACAGATCCGCTGTAATATCCTCTATTTTCTCTCACAGTCTCACCTATCTATTTCTCGCTATGAGAATACACATATATTCAACAACCTTAATACAATACCTCATACAAAGAGAGGGGTTTCCTTCTAGGGAAATAAACCCTAAACTAAACATAAACTCTACTGTTAGATCATCCACCTAATGAATGGCCTAGATTGACTAGAAATTACTATACTTTTACAAGGCAATTTTACATTTGTTTTTAGCTTCTGGGGCACTACCCCCGAAACCCCCTCTGGGGGACCATTGGCCCTCAGACCCCCTAGCCGGGTGTGATGCCCCCCCTGAACCCCCCCGCATGGAGGGGTGTACAATATTCCTGGGGTATACATCTGACTGAAACAAACACCTCTAAATTAGGATGATAATCATGCTCCACACCCAATAGTTAATTTCTCCTGCCAAGCATGCAATTAATGGACAATAACTACTCATGCTAATAAGTCACTAATGGAAAAATTACCATATATATATTTAATCCTAACCTCATGCTAACAATGTGAATGTTAAATAGTACATACTTTTGTTGGAAAATGTAAACCTTTTAAATATTGTTGTTGTTATAGTTGCAACTTTTTGTTAGTCCTTTTTCTTTCAGTGCAGTTTCATCCTTGCCAAGTCAGTGTTCTCAATGCTGAGAAACAAAATAATCATGTCCATAAAGGTTCTAACTTCTTACTAATACTCATATTTGAAATAGAACAAAAAAGTGGCACCACAAGGTATTAGAGTAGAAGTGTGTCTCTACTTAAGATGATGCCAGTCAGAAAAGAAATATTTCCTCTCTATATCAAGTTTCCTATCAGTTTTCTATTGGAAATTATTCCTAATTATTTTCATTTGTGAAATGAGACATTATTATGATCACTCAATTACCAAATCCAACCTATGGGGCTCTCTTGCTTCTCAAAAAAAAGTAACAACTACAGTGATAATAGTTTTTTCTAATTTCTGGTTCATATATTTTTTTAAATATATTGACATCCCTTTATATAAAATGCTCTTTGTATCTTAAACAACTTTAAGCAAGGGCCTGCAGGGCTTCCAACTTTAAACAAGATCTTATCTGAAGCAGATCCCTTTGAAGCACACAATTTTTCAGAATCATGAAAAAATTGTCAAACCCCTTTACGAAGAAATGATGAGAAATAGAGAATAAATATATAGGTACAAACCCTTGTAGTCTCTCAAGAAACTTGAAAGGAAGCAATATGTACTTGTTTGAAGAAACATAAACTGACCTACCATAAAATGGCAATGAAATGTGCGGGGAAAAATACACCTTGAGGCCATATTTAAGCTAACTGTGCACTAGTGCTCCATTGCAATAGAGATATGTAAGCCCAATGGTAGGGAATTATCCTCTTTAGCCCATTGAAAATGTCATCACAATCCCAAAACAGTGGTTGTGTACAATAAAAACCAACCTTTGACAAAACAAGAAAAAGTAAACAACCACAATGTAGTAGATGGATAGTAGCACCAAGGCCTTCCACAAAAATGTTTCCAATATCAAGTAGGCTATGAAACTAGCCTAAACTCCCCTTCTACATACATGCTGCCAAAACAAATTTGAAACCCTTCTGTCATCCTCAATCAAACTGTGAAAAGGTATGGCTTCAAATGACACCAATAATAACGCTCTCCATGGAGATCTTGAATGATGTCATCACTTTTGCAAATTGAAAAAGCAACTCATCACAATATTGTCAAGCGGAATGAGTTATACTTGCGGACAAATCTAACCTTCCTAGGAGTCTAAGACTCTCTAATGACAAACAAACCAAATAAGAGCTATCCTTCTCTAGATACACATCATTTTACAAGAATTCAAATGTTCTCGATCTTACCTTAGGACCAATGCTTGTTGTAGTAGTCCAGTCTTGTTGATCCGGATGAGCTCCTCCTTCACCTTCAGACCTGCGTTCACTAACAAGGCAAACAATTACATAGCATCTGAATATTCATTATAAAACAAAACATATCTATCATATTGACCAAGGAATACATGAAATAATTCATTAACAAATCATTGAGAAGAATGGACTTATTTGTATTAATAATCAAAGGAACCATTACAACCTGAGCCTTGGTGTTGTGCAAGCTCCTCCCAGGGTCCAGCAAGAGATTTCCTCTACTTTGACAAGCTCACCCACTCCCAATATGGCAACAAGGAAGGATAGTGATCTCTCCTCACAAGTCAACAATGGAAGTCCTAATTCCAGCAGCATTTACCCTTTAGAATGTTCAGCTTTCAACCTCCCCTCCTTTGGCCCAATGCCTGTATTTATAGTATTCTAGAGGAGGTTATTCAGTTCCAACATCAATGGGATACTCCCTCTTTTGGATGGGGTAGCTCCTCTCTTGATGGGATAAGCTCCTCTATCATAGGGGTGCATGAACCATCTGGAGGCGCTCAATACACGTCAAAAACTCTTCTAGAAGGCTCTAGAAGTGACCACAAGTAACTTTTTAAAGATGAAACTTGCGCCTTTTGACCTTTACAGGGGTACGCACCCAAGCTTTAGCATACAGAGTGTATAAATACGCAGGTAAAATGTATTTGGGGTGCGTACACGCAGGCAAGGTAGAGAGAACCTGCGTACCCAGAGATAAACATGTTTTCAAGTGACTTTCTCTCTTTTGAAGTTTTGACATGAAGAGCAGAGGTATGGGGCTTGACAAAGAGGACAATATGGCTATTGATGGGGCCATATAACTGCAGATAGTCAAGGTGACAAAATTCAGTGTAACAGGTCGGGTTCCTAATAGGCCTGTGAAAGACAATGCTTTTGCAGTAACTCGACTTTTTCAACGTGGTGGCAACTTTCACAATTACTACATGTATTTTGGAGGGACAAACTTTAGCCGCAAATTGATGCTCCAATTGATGGATATGAACGGATCTTCATCCCTAACTCAGACTGAGATAATGAATAGTCTAGACCTGACTATCACTCAGTTCTCTTTATTTGGATCATTATCAAATGTGGGTGCGATGGTGGGAGCGATTGTCAGTGGAAAAATTGCTGACTTCATAGGATGAAAAGGGGCATTAGTAGTGGCTGCGATCCCAAATATAATTGGATGGGTTGCGATCGCTTTTGCACAGGATGCTTCTTTTTTGTATTTGGGTAGATTGCTGACAGGTTTTGGAGTGGGGATCATCTCACTGTACCAGTATATATAGCTGAAATAGCTCCCAAACACTTGCGGGGAGGCCTTGGGACAGTCAAAATGGTGATCTTATAATCTCTCTTTCACCATTGGTATTAGGATGGCATATTTATGTGGGATATTCCTTGACTGGAGGCCTTTGGCAATTGTTAGTGTAATCCCTTGCATATTCTTGTTTATTGGACTCTTTTTCATCAAAGAATCCCCCAGGTGGCTGGCCAAGGTTGAAAATAAAAATTTTGAAACTGCTTTGCAAGTTCTATGTGGCTAATGTTAAGTTACTTGAAACATGATAAGAATACTATTGTGGGTATTGTTAAAGAGACTTCAGCTGTAATGAAACCACGATGGCTTGGGGTTGTGCACAATCCAGAAGGCATATATGATTTTATTCCCCTATGTGATTTTATCCAACCATTTCTCGGTATCATGCAGTTCATAGTACTAAGGCAATTTGGTGAGTTCGTGAAGCAAATTGGGCCGTTTCCAGGGCGCGCAGCGCATCAGGATAGGCGCGCGGCGCATCAGACAACAATTTTCAGTGCAATTTTACACACGCGCGGTGCATCAAGAGTGCGCGGCGCATAGAAGTTTATGCCTGAACTTTGCCCAGAAACCACTCAAGGACCTCTTCCCATGCATCAAATCACAGATCCGAGACCTTGCAACAGTGCTTTGCATTCAACACTTGTTTTGCAAGGATTCAAGCGGGATCTGGCGGCATTGCTTACGGTCTCAAATATCAGGCAAGATGCATTGCCAATGTCACAACTAATTCTCAACACACAAGTTTCTTAGTGGGAACTCTCAGTCTACGCGAAGAAAATGAGGTCCATCTTATCCAACTTTCGTCGTCCAGTTCAAAACTCACTTGTGAAGGATTTTATTCACATCCGTAGGAGATTTGGGACCTTTCAGCTTGCCCCTTCGATTTTCATATTTTTTCTACAGTTTATGCTTCAGGGGGTGATTATGGAGCTACTTTGTGGAGAATTCGAGAACATTCTGAGCACTCTAATGTTCCTCAATTAGATCAGCTTGCCCGCTTCGATGCACATACGCATAAGATAAAATGTGTTCTGTGGTGGCCATTGGGGAAGCATGATCAATTGGTGAGCATTGATGAAGAGACAATTTACTTGTGGAGCTTAGATTCGTCAACAATGTCTGCAAAGGTACTATCTCAGGAGCCAGCTGACATGCTCCATTACTTGTCTGGGGGTGCATGGGATCCGCATGATATAAATGTTCTTTCAACTACTTGCAAGTCCTCTGTTCAGTGTTGGGATCTACGCTCAATGAAAAAGATAAATTCAATAGGGCATTCACAAGTTCGTGACTTGGATTACAATCTGACTAAGCAACATATTGTTGTCACAACAGGAGATGATTCTAGGATACGTATATGGGATTTGCGGATGTCGAACATGCCTCTCAAAGATCTTACTGGGCATTCTCATTAGACATGGCATGTGAGATATAACCCTATGTATGATGAGCTTATTTTGAGTGCAGGTACAGACTCAACTGTGAATTTGTGGCAGACTTCTCCAATTAAATCTGGAGATTCGACACCAGGAAGTTGGGTAGATTCACCTCCAAGCCTAGTTGATCCTCTAATACGGTCATACAATGACTTTGAAGATAGTGTCTATGGTCTCGCTTGGAGTTCTCAAGAACCTTGAATCTTTGCTTCCCTATCATATGACAGAAGAGTGGTGGTGGATTCTGTGCCTCAAAATATATGCAAGGACATGAAGAAAAAATCAAAAGTGTAGCAGCAGTAAATATTGCAAATGCCATAGTATTCCTACATATTTAGTAGAAAATTGCCTGAACAAGTTAGGAGCTTCACTTATGTACGTGTCAGTGCCTGGCAACGTTCAACAAATTAGTAGATCCGATTTGAAATTGTCTCAAATCTGATCTTGAGAACGTCGTGGCAGAGGATTCAGCAGAAGAAATAGGATTTAAAATAGCAAATGAAAAATTCCAAGTCAAAATACGCCTAAAACAAAACGAAGATATCCATCACAGCAGAATAAATAGGATTCGATCTCCTATTAAGGGCTTCAGTTAAATCTCCAAATGGATCTGCACTCCAGTTTTGCCTCTTAATTAGCCAATCATCAGAAGATTTAGAGGGACACTGTTCTATTTTTAGAATAGCTGAAACACTCTTTTCTAATTTTTGTAATTTCAGTTGAAACAACACCTTTGTTGTTGGCTCGATTTTTTTTCCCACAGAGGAACTTATTTATGGTATTGCAAATTATTTGAAAAGAGAGAGGTGAGAGAGAGTTCTGAGAGGTGTGCATGGAGGAGAACAGAGAGCTTTCTTGTACATTTTTTGACAGAGAGTTTAATGAAAAATACAACTTTGACCCCTGAGATTCCTGTGGTATGACATTTGACATATGTTTCTTCTACTGTTTCATATGTAATCTCGTAATGTTTTCCTTTCATTTCCTAATCATTTCTAAATGAATTCTTTTAAGTGAGAAAGGCAGAATTCATTTATTTTCTCTGTCTTGAGGAAGTATTAATAGTTAATGTTTTCTTCTGTTTGACAAGGATCCATCTTTTATGCCCTTGTTGACTTCTCAGCAGTTTTGCCATTCCGTTTATCTCAATTTAATTGCTAAATTTCTTGCCTACCTTGCCTCAGGAGATAATCTGTGTTTTGATTATATTTCTTTGTTCAAGCTGTTCCTTTGCCCCATGCAGCCCAGAAAACCCCATCATCCATTAAAAACCTCATTTTATATCTCTTTACTAGCCTAAAATCCGCATTCACTATAGGTCATCTCAGCCCCTTTGAAAACCTCGTGCCGAGATAGACCTGGAGAGAGCCCTCTCCTGTCCTCGTAGGGCTAGCTACGAGGCTGAGCTTGGTTTGATGTTGCCTTGAATTTTGCCTTTCTCAGCCTGAGGTAGATTTGAGCGCTAACAGTTTGATTGTTGCTAGACCCAATTTGGGCTAGTAGGGATTGCCTCTGTCTGCAGAGGGGATTTACCTCCACAACAGGCATCCCTTTCCCATTCAGACTTGATCATTTATTAAAAAATAATATTTTCAATTCCATACACGACTTTTCTCTTTAAAAAGTGCGTACACACAAGGGTATCATAATACAGAGCCTGCGTACATAATTTAAAATATGAAAAAATAAAAATATTTTCTATTTCTCGGGTGGGGTTTACAAGTTTCACTGAAAGACCACCTACAAGAGTCTGTGGCCTAACTGAATCAACTGATTTCGGGTGGTATTTATACACCTCATGGGAAGGCCTAAATGATAGAGAGAGATAGGATACTGACATTATAGTCTTTTTTTCCCCATATCAAGTTTGATTTTCCTTGTGCCTCCTACACTCCCAGTCATAGGAAACCCTTATTTCCTTGCATAAATGCTCATCTTCCATTATATGGAATCCTTTTGCACATGCTTGAGAGGTGATATTTGAGGCTTGTGCTGGACGGATCTAGAGGAATGTTTCATTGGTGTCGTAGTCAAACAAGGTTGTATCTTTCCACTACTATTTGTTGATATCAATAAATAAGCTTCGTCTCATTCCTGATATGTCATGATCTCATATTTTTTATGATTCATGTATAATAGATCATGATTTATATGTTTACGCTTGATGATATAACATTTTTATTATGCACGCACTTTTAACTTCTTGCTATGTATATGCTTCTCTGAACTATGTTATAGATTTGATCACTTTGGAGGAAGCAGAGGATTTGGACCCTACAGGATCGACATCAAATGTAGGGCCTACAGGTACTCCTCTCAAACCAAACTTTAGTAGTTTACATAGTTTTCTTGCTTGAATATATGTTTCTTGTTGATAGTTTGCCTTTGATCTGTTGAGGTTGTCAACTCTTACCTTAGGGAGTTTATTCCCGCCAACAGAACTGACGACTCCACTATGGAATACAGTCTCTTATTTCCTAGAAGCAGGGAAAATTTTAAGAATCACCCTAAATTTATATGTATAATAAATGGGCAACCCCATGATACATAGGAAAAATGGGAGGTGATTTTATCAATAATATAATATGTATTGGCGAATCTCTCACCGGATTATATTATCTTGTAAAGTCATGACGAATCTATCACTGAATTATAAAATATTGTAAGGTCTTGGCAAATCTTTCACTGAATAATAAAAAGTGAAGTCTTGGCGAATGTTTTGTTAAAGTATGAAACCATATATGATAATAAGAAAACATATTCATTAAATTGTAATATACTAACATACATGTTTGGAAAAAGGAAACATAATTTTCTCTTCCTACAAACAATGATGCAAGTTTCAGTGACCATGTTTGTCAAGGTTCTCATTGTACACTCTTTCATATCTTGTATTAGTTTTGATAATATTCCACAACAAAGTTCTTGTGGGTGTTGATCTTGACCATTAGTTCTGTCAAGGTAGGAGAGATTAATCTTTTTTCTACCACTTTTGTCAAGCTATCAAATTTCTTTCTTATTCCATAGACTCCAACTGCGAGATAAAAAAAAGCACATTTTGTTTACCACAACACGCCAACAAGTAGCAAGCCCCAACTATATAATATAAGAAAGTAGTAGGTATCCCAAAGGCCTGAAGGGGATCTAATGGAAAGAAGTGACCATTGTCAGAAGCCTTCCATTCAATATATATATATATATATATATATATATATATATATATATATATATATATATATATATATATATATATATATATATATATATTAAATATTAATTTTAATGGAAATCTTCAATTACAATAATAAAATTTAATTACATCTCTCCCAATCTAAATTGCTTATTAGCATAATTCACTACCTTCATACGTCTTGCATTTTTTAAAACGTTGTAACATGTGGATTAAGTTTTTTTTGGTGCACAATCTCCATATTTTAGGACAATATGGTGCACTGGCCCAACCCCTATAGATCAGGGAAAATTTTAAGAACCCCCCCTAAATTTATAAATATAATAAATGGGCGAATCTCCAAGGTATATAGGAAAAATGGAAGGCGATTTTATCAATAATATAATATGTATATATAATTTTTTGGCGAATATCTCACCAGGCATGGCAAATATTTTACTCAATTATAAA